>PVIY010030414.1:0-30999 GCA_004026745.1 Myrmecophaga tridactyla | reverse complement strand
CAGCTTCCTGGAGAACATTACCCCAGCCTTTCAAGGTATTGCCACCTAGTTGGCACCGTAATTGAGTTTTCAAAAGGCCATTCCACCATTCTATCAATCCAGCTGCTTCTGGATGATGGGGAACATGGTAAGACCAGAGAATTCCATGAGCATGTGCCCATTCCCGCACTTCATTTGCTGTGAAGTGTGTTCCTTGATCAGAAGCAATGCTATCTGGAATACCATGACGATGGATAAGGAATTCTGTAAGCCCATGGATGGTAGTTTGGCAGAAGCATTGCGTGCAGGGAAAGCAAACCCATATCCAGAGTATGTGTCTATTCCAGTTAGAACAAATCGCTACCCCTTCCATGAAGGGAGTGGTCCAATGTAATCAACCTGCCACCATGTAGCTGGCTGGTCACCTCGGAGAATGGTGCCATATCGGGGGCTGAGTGTGGGTCTCTGCTGCTGGCAAATTGGGCACTCAGCAATGGCTGTAGCCAGGTCAGCCTTGGTGAGTGGAAGTCCATGTTGCTGAGCCCATGCATAACCTCCATCCCTACCACCATGACCACTTTGTTCATGAGCCCATTGGGCAATGACAGGAGTTGCTGGGGAAAGAGGCTGACTGGTAGTCACAGAACGGGTCATCTTATCCACTTGATTATTAAAATCTTCCTCTGCTGAAGTCACCCTCTGGTGGGCATTCACATGGGACACAAATATCTTCATGTTTTTAGCCCACTCAGAAAGGTCTATCCACATACTTCTTCTATCCCTGATTTCTGTCTATATAAATTGGAAAACTCACACAGTTCTTTTGGAGTATAATGTACCTCCTCATGTGTGATACTTTGTACCTCACCTTTAGGGACCTGTTGGGACTTTAGTCTAGTTATAGGTCTGGAAGAAATGAGGGGTGGTGGGGGTGGGTCATGAAAAGGATTAGAAATACCTTCCAAGCCATTTGCTTCAGGGCCTTCGTTTGCAGTTTCATCTGGTGAAACAGGATTAATCACTCTAGGGCTAATCCCTTCAGGAGGAGGAAGGGTGGCCAATTCCTCAAGGCAGGCTGGAGGTGGGGCAGTTATGTCCGCAGGACAAACTATTACAGGGTTATCTAGAGAAGACTCAGCATGATCTAGGGCTTCAGCCTCACCCCCGACATCATTATCAATCCATATGTCCCCATCCCATTTTTCAGGGTCCTACTCCTTTCCAATCAATGCCCTCACTTTAACGTCTGACACCATGCAAGACTGAGATTTCAGTTTATATTGTAAAGTTACTACTCTAACAATAAGATTCTGAGTCTGATTCTCAGAGATCTCAAGTCTACATCTACAGGAAATAAGATTTTCCTTCAGGATACTCATAGAAATGTCTACATTTTTCAGACGGCGCTTAAGCTTCTCATTTGAAGCCTTAAGCCCATCCCTTTCACCCCTTAATGTAGCCAGTGTATCTAACAACAACCAATCAACATCTCTATACCTCTTATTTCTACAAAACTGTAAAGGTGTCAAAAACATTATCCCCCAGAGTCTGGCTTCGTACAAGCGAAGCGTTAGGAGAATCGAATGATGATATTTTGACTATCTCTTTTGCCAACTCACTCCATGGATTGGGAGTGTCATTCTGATTATGGGAATCAGAGTCCTTAGTGTCTCTGAGTCCAGTCAGAGTAGAAAACCATTCATAAAAACCCATTTTTAAGATTCTATTTCTTAAGAACCACTCCTGGTACCAAGATGTATTAGTTAGGGTTTTCTAGAGAAACAGAATCAACAGGGAACACTTGCAAATATAAAATTTATAAAAGTGTCTCACATGACTGTAGGAATGCAGAGTCCAAAATCCACAGGGCAGGCTGTGAAGCCAACAATTCTGAGGGATGGTCTGGATGAACTCCACAGGAGAGGCTCACCAGCCGAAGCAGGAATGGAACCTGTCTCCTCTGAATCCTCCTTAAAAGGCTTCCGGTGATTAGATTAAGCATCACTCATTGTAGAAGATGCTCCCCTTTGGCTGATTACAAATGGAATCAGCTGTGGCTGCAGCTGACATGATCATGATCTAATCCTATGAAATGTCCTCATTGCAACAGACAGGTCAGCACTTGCCTAATCAGATAAACAGGTACCACAATTTGGCCAAGTTGACACATGTCCCTAACCAGGACATACTCCAAAATGTTTCCTCTTTTATAGGACTTCAGAAACTAATCAAGACCCACCTGAATGGGTGGAGACATGTTGTCACCTAATCCAGTTTAACAACCACTCTTGATTACATCACATCTCCAGGGAAATGATCTAATTACAGTTTCAAACATACAATGCTGAATAGGGATTAGAAGAAATGACTGCCTTTACAAAATGGGATTAGGATTAAAACATGACTTTTCTAGGGTAAGTACATCCTTTCAAACCAGCACAATGTCTTTACAGTTAAAGTCTATTTTGTCCAATATTAATATAGCTACTTCTGCTTTCTTTTGGAAATCTTTTTCCATCCTTCCACTTTCAATCAATTTGTATGATTGTGTCTAAGAAGAGTCTCTTGTAAGCAGCATATAGCTGAATTATGATTCTTAATCCATTCTGCCAATCTATATCTTTTAATTGATAAATTTCATCCATTAACATTCAAAATTATTACTAAAAAGGTGTTTCTTGAATCCACCATCTTATCTTTTTTATTTTATTTGTCAGATCTATATATTCTTTTCCCTCTTTCTCCTTGTATTTTCTAAATTATTTTTAGTGGTACACTTCAATTCTGTGCCCTCCTCCAGAACTTCCTCTCCTGTCTTTTTTTTCAGCCAGCACAACTCCTTTTAGTATTTCTTGTAGGGCTGGTCTCTAGTTGACAAATTCTTTCAGGACTTCTATGTCTGTGAAAACTTTAATCTCTCCCTTAATTTTGAAGGGCGATTTGGCTAGGTACAGAATTCTTGGCTGGAAATCTTTCTCTTTCAGGATCTTGAATATATCATACCATTGCCTTCTTGCCTCCAGGGTGCTAATTGAGTAGTCTGAACTCAGTCTTATTTGATTTCCCTTATATGTATAGATTGTTTTTCTCTTGCTGCTTTCAGGATTTTCTGCTTCTCTTCAACATTTAACAGACTGATTAGTATGTGCCTTCGGGAAGGCCTATTTGAATGTATTCTGTTAGGAGTTCTTTGGGCTTCTTTGACATGTATATTTATGTCCTTTATGAGGGTTGGGGGAAGTTTTCCCCCATTATATCCTCAACTACTCTTCCTAGCCCTTTACTCCTCTCTTCTCCTTCTGGGACACCAGTGATTCTTATATTTGTGGACTTTATTTTGTCTATCATTTCCCTGAATTCCCATTCATTTTTTTTGCCATTTGCTGATTTGAGTATTTGAAGTCAATTATCCTGTCCTCTATGTCACTTTTTCCTGTCCTCTATATCACTTAATCTTTCTTCTGTCTCTTCAAATCTGATGTTGTGTGTCTCTAGCATGTTTTTTATTTGCTCAACAGATTCTTTAATCTCTGTGATATCTGCTATTTTTCTATTTATTCTTACAAATTCCTCTTTTTGTTCTTCTACCGTCTTCTTGATCTCCTTTATGTCACTTACTATCCCACTTATTTTATTAAGTAGAGTTGTATGATCGTCATTGATTAGTTGTTGCAACATCTGTGTCTCCTCTGGTCATTAGGCAGTTCTGTACTTGTTTGCATTGTGATATGCTTAGTGATCTTCTGCTGTGTTCATGGCATGTAAATATCTTGATTATTTACTTTGGGTGTTGATTTCTTTCAGTTGTCTAAGGCCTTGTGTTTGTGGGATGGTTGTACAGCAGGGAGCAGGGCACACGGTGGACACTCATGTGGTAATTTGTTTCAGGGCAGGTATAGGCTCATGTTGGGGATGTTACACTGATGCTTGTGAATGTGGGCATCCAGCAGCCAGGGAGGATGTAGCTGTGTGGGTGCACCAGTTTGGGGGGCATAACCCTGGTGTGTGCTGGTCTAAGGCATGGCGCCCTTTGTGTGTATGCGTAGAGCTGTTGGCAGCAGGTCAGCAATATGCCTTTGTGGATTGGGGACAGATGTGACCAGGCTGTACAGGTCAGCACTTTCTCAGAGCTGGGAAGTGTGGCTGAGGGCTGGGCACATGCATGGTTCTAGGACTGCTATAAAGTGAGGTTCCCAGAGCTGAAGGATGTGATTGGGGACCTGTGGGCATGTGTGGGCCTGAGAGTGCTGTAAACAGATGCACAGAGCTTAGGTGAGGAGGAGTGGGGCTGTGCAACACTATGGGTGGGGAGGTGGGGCAGGGGTAGCCTAGGTATGGAGGTTAGTTCCCATAGCCTTTATGCACTGGCAACAGCCTGCAGGAAACAGGGAAGGGGAGATCAGTGCTTGGGAGGGGTGCAGGAGAGGTGCGTTGGGCTGCACTTGGGTGGGGAAGGTATGTGCGCTGGGGGCTGGTGGGGTGGCAATGCCTGGAGCATGAGGAATGGCAGTGGGTGATGGGGCTTGGGTGCGTGGGGTGTGGGGTGTGGGGTGAGTCGCCGGTCACGGGGCTGCACTGGTTAAGGTAGCACACCCAAGGAACGTGGTCCGGCTTACTTCCTAGTCCCCGTTTCCTGTCAATGCACTCCCACGGGCTCCGCCTCTCCATGCCAGTCTCCAGCTTTCTGCCTCTCAGTTCCTAGGCTTCTGTAACCAGACTGCCCCATATGGTGCAGAAGGCTCTCCCAGGTCAGCCGCACTCCCGATTCACCACCTCAGCCACCCTCCTGTCCCTTCTCTAACTTTTCCATGGAGCAGGGCTAATCTCGAGCTGCTCTATTTGACCATCTTCCCAGAAGTCTCTAAAGATATTTTTATGCCCCTTTTCAAGTCTTTTACATAGACCTGGACTTTGGAATTTCTTAAGTAACACTTCTTGTTTCTAAAACACCCAACACTTTCACTTAGGTAACAGAAGCAATAATTTACTGTACATAAAACCTTGCACTAGCCAAGAAGCTAAAGAAATATATCATAGCTTCAACATTGATATAGTAAAAGCATAACCATAAAAAAATAAAAAGAAGAATTGCAACCACCTTAGATATTTAAGTTTTAGGAAGCATTGATTTTGTATGTCTGTACCTACAAGGTGATACCACTGTCTTTATACATTGGTTTTGGCCATAACATTGGCAGGGATTGTTTTGTATAACAGTTTACAATTTTATTCACTGACCAGATTACAAACTGAAAAGAACATTATATTGTTCTTGGTTGGGTTCCATTTGCCTAACTTGGAATGGCTTCCAATGCATGGATAGTTGATAATCCATATTATATTTGTCCTTATTTTAAAATAGTTCCTTGAACATATGCTATCTATCTATGCTTTATAAGAATATAATATATCCAAGCAAACAAACTAATCTCATAGACAAGGGACTCTTCAATCAAGGCTTAATATTCTGGCATATTCAGTAATACATTTTTCCCACTCATCCACATTTGCTTACGCAAGTGTGTACCCTCCCTCCAAACAGTACACATCCCTATGATATACACTGACACTAAGAAAAGTCATGAGTTTAGGCTTCAGGATAAAAATCACTGCACTGTAATTTAATATTGATCCATAAAGATGGCATATTAGAAAATGCAGTGTCCACTGAAAATTAAAATTTATGTGAGTCTCTCTATACTGTAAAACAATATTTCTCTGAACCTTTTTTGGATAAGCAATAACACTGATAAATTTCAAAGATCAGCAAACAACTCAATATTATCATTATTTTATTTATAACATGCTTTGTTTCAAATAGGATTTTGGATGGGATCCAAGGCAACGAGAATATTAAAACAACAGTAAAATTGAAAAAATAAAATAAAATGGGGAATTCAGCACTGAAAATAATACATGTGCAGCAATTAACTTAATACATCAAAGGTTGACAACCTGGTAAGGACTTGAGGTGGAGTTGGGGAATGTAAAGGAAGTGGGGGACATAAACCACTGAATTTTTGTGTGAAATGCAATGGGCATGTTTCTGCCCCTTCCCCCTCATAAATCTTCTGTAAATTGGCAGGTCCTTGAGGCCAGATATGTTCCTTACTTGCCTGTGGAATATTTATACTCTGTCCTGGGACTATATAAGTTTGACTCAGTGATGATAGGTCAATAGGACTTCACTTTCCCTTCTGACTATATCAATTTCCTTCTTGTGCATTCATTTTTCTCCTCTTGGTATTTTCCCCAGTTTTATTTAATCATAACCAGACATGCTGGATAATAAAAGGGAATAAAGCATTAATATCACAGCACATACACTGCTTTGGTTTTCAGATAAAAAACCAAAAATATCTTTGCTGTGAATCTTGCAGTGAGAATGATAGACACTCCAAAGTAACAGCTCCTCATTGGGAGGTATGGCCATTTCATGTTATTCTAAAGAGATCAGAGTTTTGGTCACGTTAAGACAGTCATGTAGGTCTCTGTGCTCTCCCTCTCCTAAATTGAAAACACTAATTAAAAAAAAAAAACTTGTGTATGTGGATCTTTTCTCTCCTTTCCCCATCAAGATATCTGAAATATAGAAATCAAAGGCTAGTTCAAAGAAAGAATTCTAAGCAGCAGCATATTCACTGGCTTTCCTAATGTCACCTCTAGCTTTTTCCATTTCTTGAATTTTAATGGTGTCTGTGTTATAAAATAAGGTATATTTTAAACAGCACAGAATAATGCAGTTTTCTCCAAGAATTATCAATGCCATGGCCATTTTTCCTTCCCATCATCTTAGGAATGCATGAGAAGTCTTCTTACCCTGAGGAATTTCCCTACCTGCTTCCTGAAATAAGGTAATTAAGGGCTAGGCGCTCTTAGGAGCACATTGAGGGATCTTTAAATTCCTTGAATATCGGTTTCACATTCAGTTATCAAATTTAGTCCCACTTCCCTTCTGCCTCCTCCAGGTGTCTATTTTGAGTTCATGTCAACGCAATTCCTAAAACTGCCTGTCACTCTTAATATTACATCCAGGGGAGGTGGTTAGTGAACCCATTTGCAGAAACGTTTAAGGGAGAAAATCTGTATTATCTTTACCAAGGAGAAGTTTAAACGCAAATGAAAGAGAGGAGTTACTTTTTTAATGTACTTCTTTTTCCTCCCCAACACTGTGGGGAAGAAAGCCAGGGATATAAACTGGTCTTTGCTGTGTTTACCTGGATTTAAATGGCTGGAAAATCCAGATGTTTGTTTTTAATATAGTGACTGGACAGAGATGCATGAGCATCTTTTAGGATTGATGGAGGCAAAATGAGGAAACTCATTAAGCTATCTTAGCCACTTCCTGATGTCAGCTGAATAGATTCTCTAAGCTCAAACCAGAAAAACTATTTTATTTGCTCTTTGTTCTTGAGAAACGCTCCCCATAGTTCTGCAAGTGACGCTAGCTATGCCTACATATGCAAACTGGTTTCGATGTTTTAACTCAGACAGTAAGGTTAGTTTAAAATATTTGTATGAAGAAAAGGTCAAATCTTTTCAAAGCTTTCCTATTTGTTTTGTACTATTCATCCCTAAAACATAGTTTGCACATGGTAGCCATTCATTACCTTTAGCTCCAGCTTCTTTAAAATGGTATTCTTAGATAAATATGCCATTGAGCAGGAAATTAACAATCCCCTGTCAAGCTTTTTTTTTTAGACCTGTATTTTTAAAGAGTATTTCAAAAAACTAAAAACAAATAAGGCATCTTACATCAGATTAAATAGCTGGGAGTCAGCATTGTCAACATGTTCAAATTGTAACCATTTCAGAGGGGATATAATTCTTACTCAAAAACTACCCAAACCTTCTTTTTATAGGTTTGGTTAAGACAATTAGAGAAGTCTTTGGTTTGTAAAAACTGCTGTAAATTGTAGCTTTTAAAAAATTGTTTTCGTCCTTGCTTTTCCTCTCCTTCTTTATATCATTTCCCCCTTTCTCCCTATACCGCTTCCTCCTTCTTTCCCTTTCCCCTTCTCTTCCTTTTTTACACTTCTTCACCCACTCCATTGCATTTGTGGCATTACATCCCATTTTTTTTCAGAGCGACGAAGAGGTGGATTTTTTGTATAGTCCACAGACGTGATGTTTCAAGAAAAAAAGATTATACCACACAACCCTAATCATTGGTGATGGCCTAGAAAGGTACATTCTCTCCTTGGACCTGGAGATTTTCACTGTAGGAAAGGCTATTACTTTTTGTGCTTTCCCAGCAAAGCAGCTAAATGGAGACCAATGCATTTTAACCATCACCCGTACAATGGGCAAAATTTGGAATGGAAAACTAGTGATATGATATAATATTTTAAACTATTTACAGTGTACTTAACCCCATATGGGAGGCAGATTTTCTAAAAGGCTTAGCTTGTTTTCAGAAAATAAGAAAAGACAGCCTTTAGAAGAACCTTAGCTGCAATACCATGGCACCATTTTGACCTCAGCTATATTTCGAATCCCAATGAGGAGATAAAAGGGTCTCTTAGTGTCTGGCCATATGACCCATAGGGTAGATAGACGAGAATTTTTGAACTCACTTTCTCTTTTACTTACATACAGAGTGCAGGTGTACATGGCTTAACGAAAAGAAAAGGGAAATATGGTTTGGGTAAACATTTACATTTTAATTTTCTCTTAATTTCTTGAGGCCCATTATGTGTTTATCAAGGCGTGTTGCAGCTTTAAGTTAACAATGCAACAATGCATCGTTAAATGTACACCAGATGTTCCTGTTCTGGCACCTATTACTGAGAGCCCTCAACTTGCCTGTCAAGGGGAGGAAAAAAAATGTGTGTTCTCCTTTAATAACTAACACTAACCCATCAAAACAAGAAGCAATAACGGAAAGGCTCTGACACATTGCTTTGATAAAATACTGCCTGGAAACTCATTAGTGTAACAGGCTGCAGATGAACCAGCCTACCCACTCCTCAGCCATATTCTTGAGGAGCTGAGTAATAAAGACACTCAACAGAAGGTTAAGCCTAAGGATTGAACTGCTGATGCAGTTCGAAATGATGGGCATATCGGTTGCCCTTGCGAATCACAAATACAGAGGACTTGGGAATTGGATGAAATTGACAGCAAAGAGTATTAGCAAGCCCATTCAAGAACCCAGTAATACGTGTTCTGGAGATCATAAAGTAAAATGATACAAAGAAAGTTGGAGCAGATGGCTACAGGGGCATAAATGTTCTAAAATGGTTTTAAAAAATACGTGGAGCTTTTTATGGGAGATGTGCAGTTGGATCTTGGAATGGATTGAAAGTGGGGGAGTTATAACTAGTTCTTTGCTTTTTCTTCTGTCTGATTAATTTACCTCCCAGAGAGCAGTTACTTAAATGGGCTTTCATAGATCCACTGCAGCAAATCCTGTGAAAAGATGACACATTTCCCCTGTGACTGATAGATTTATGGATATTTCTCCAGATCAAATTTCAGCCTGGAAAAGTGTGGTAGGGGGATGGGGGCGGGAAGCTGAGGAGGGGGTGTGGCTGGGAATAAATGTGCCCACGCAACGTGTGCCTTTCCTTAATTGAACCAAATTAATCAGGACAAGTCTGTGAGCAATTTTAATGAATTTTGGATCACAAATGCCTTGGAAGCAAAATAGAAATGAAATCTCTTTGAATGTTGAAATGTTCCATGCGGTTTGCCTTCTATGAGATAAAATGTTCTCTTTACCCAGACTGATAAGCTCAGGGTTTATTCAGTGAAGAAAAAATCAGAAATTATAAAGTAAAAGGGAGCTGTAAAATTGCTTTGAAATATGTAGAGCACACATTTTCAAGGCTCAGACCTTGTCCAGCTACAATTTATGGGTAAAGTTCAGAGCTTTGTGATGCTGCTGCCTCAAAGCAGCTTCCGGAAAACTTTGCTACTGGGGGTGGGATATTTGGGGTTTCCTTTTACTTCTCCTATAATTCTCCTTTCCTCCTATTTTCCCCTAAAAATGGGGGAAAAGTGCTTCAAAGCAGAGTGAATGTTATTTCAGTGAGTTGAATACCTAAGTTCAGCAATAAAATGCAGAACTCCCCTGGTGGGTAGGATCCAAAGATAATTTATACAAATTTTCAACGTGCTGTTTAGTTTGCTACAGCTGTCACTGACCCTCTACCGACAGGAATCTGAAAACTGAGATGGTGGTAACAGGAATTGTGCCACCCACAGGTTCACAGAGCATGAGGCTTAATGGGATGTTTAATGACAAGTTATGTACCCCACAAAGGAATTTCTGAGCCTGCCACTTGAGAGATACCACTGAGCTACGGTTCCTGTAATTGAGAGAATCAGACGCTGCCTCCCCACTGAGTGATCTGTTGGGTAAAAATAAAGAAATTAACATAAATAGTGCAGACTACAAATATAGTTGTTTCTGCAATGAAACAAATAAAAGCAACTTGGTTCTTGGACCTTTTCTAAATTCCATTGGTTTGAATGCATATAAAATATGATTATATTATTGTTCTGAGCACCAGGAACTAGGATGCGAACAGAATGGTGTTGAATAAAATGAGTTCAGAGTCACAAATGCATATATAAACATATATATATGAATGGACTTTTTGAAGGTAAACCATACATAAAGAAAAATCAAATCATAAGTTAGCAGTTGGATGAATTATCATAAACTGAGCACTACCAGCAACCACCAATTAGATCTAGAAATAAACATAACTGGCACTCCACAGGGTCACCTCTCAATCATTACCCTCACCCTCATCTCCAGATGCAACCACTAGTCTGGCTTCAGTCATAATAGTTTAGTTTTTTTTTGAGCTTCGTATAAATGGAAGCATGTATTATATTTTGTGTGTGTGTGTGCGCACCTGACCTTTCTTACTCCATATTATGGAATAGCTACATGCAATAACTTTTTTATTTTCATTGCTGAATAGGTTCCATTGAATGGATATACTACAATTTATTTATCCATTCTAGTGTTAAAGGATATTTGGGGTGTTATCAATATTAGGGCATTATGAATAACACTGCTTTACAGTGCCACCAGCAGTATTTGATACCATTGTATGGTCAGTTTGCTTAAATTTTAGCCATTCTAGTAGTTGTGTAGTAATGTCTCATTGATTTACTTTTCCTAATGACTCATGATGTTGTGCATCTATTTCCTATGTTTATTATCCATTAGAATATTCTATTTTAGAATAGTAGTCCCTATTCAAGTGTCATGCCTATTTTTTTAATTTATTATTTTTAAATGGGCAGGTACCGGGAACCGAACCCGGGTTCTCCGGCATGGCAGGCAAGCATTCTTGCCTGCTGAACCACGGTGGCCCGCCCTCTTGCCTATTTTTTAAATTGGATTGTCTTTCTTACTGACATATGCTACTTATAGTCTATTTAGGTGTTCTTTGTTGGTTACTTATACATTGAAAATCGCTTCTCCTGTTATGTAGATTGACTTTACAATTTTTAAGTGTCATTTATACACATAAGTTCTTAATTTTAATTCCATCTTTTCCTATATAGCATCTTTTGTGTCCTGCTTAAGAAATCTATGCTTCCCCCAAGGTCATGAAGACATTCTCCTATATTGTATGCTAGAAGTATTATCATTTCGCTTTCACATTTAAACCTGTAATCCATCTAGAATTGATATTTGTGGATAATTAAGAGGTATTTTTACCCATATGGCTATCCAATTGACCCAACACCATGTACTGAAAAGTTTTTTTTTTAACAACTGTAAGGCAGTGCCTCCTTTGTCATAAACCAGATGTCCATGTTTGTATGGACCCATTGAGATATTGAAATGCTTTGAACGAATATATATTTTACAATCCTTGAACTGAGCATGTCACTCCATTTCTTTAGGTCTTCATTTTCTCAAAGATAATTTGTAATTTTTTTGTGTAGAGGTCTTACGCATTTTTATAAGATTTATTCATAGATAGTTGCTGCCTTTGGTGCTATTGTTAAGATATTTTTGTTTGTTTCCTCTTATGTTTGTTGCTTATATAAAGACACATATAAAGACATTGCTAAGGCCACTTTTTAATTCTAGTGATTGATTTGAGAGTCATTTCTATTTTTTCATACACAACCATGTCATCTATGAATAATAAAAGTTTTCTTTCTTCCTTTCCAGTCTTTGTACACATTATTTATGTTTCTTGTCTTATCTACCTCCATTAAATAAAATTTTGAATACAAGTGGCAATTGTAGATGTACTTGTTTTAAAAAGAGGGGAGAGAAGAGAGGAGACTTCAATATGTTGTTATTGATTATGATGTTTGATTTATAGATATCTTTTATTAGATTAATGAAGTCCCTTTTATTCCTAGTTTGCTAAGATTTTTTTTTTTTGCATGCTCTGTGGTAGAGTCACATTTCATTCTTTTTCCATGTGAGTATCCCATAATTGCAGCACGATTTTTTGAATTTTGTTTGTTTGGGAAGTGCATGGGCTGGGAATCGAACCCGGGTCTCCCACATGGCAGACAAGAATTCTACCACTGAACTACCTCCCACCCCCTAAGATGCATTTTTATCATGAATGGATGTTGAATTTATTATCTCCATAGATAATATTAAGATATTTATTTGCCATGTTGTAACATTATTCCTATTATATATCATTTTATGTGCATTTCCTAATAATCTCTTTGGAATTCTTCACATCCATGTTCATAAAGATTGGCCTAAAGTTGCCTTTTCCCTCTGTGTAATATTCTTATAAGATGTTGATATTGAGGTAATTCCGGCCTCAAAAAAAAAAAAACAAACTGGTAATGGTTCTGTCTTTTTCTGTGCTGTAAAATAACTAATTTTACTTCCTGAGTCATCCTGGGTTTGGTCTTCTTTGATTTTCATTTCTCTTAAGAATGGATCACATTCTCCTATTTCTTCCTATGTTGAGGAATTTTAAATTGTATCTTGCACATTGTAGTCATTATGTTGTGGAAACTCTGGATTCTATTATGTTCCTCATTAGAGTATTGACATTTTCATTGTAGCAAGTTTTTAGCTTGGTTGGACTGAAATTGCAAATTCCACATCTTGGAGAGCTACTCAAAGCTCAGTTCAACTCTGGTTTTCTTAGATGGAGTCTCCACGCATGCACGATCCAAGAGCCAAGATCTAGGGATTTGGGCAAAGATTATGCATAGAATTCGAGGCTCACACTCTCAGGCCATATCTTTTCTGGGATTCCCTATTTAGTTTCCATTAAAATTGGCAAAAATACTGTGGGTTTTCTTTCAGAGGTACAGCCTCCTCCTAGAGTCCTGATTTTAGCCTGTTCTCAGACTCCAAAGAGCCATTCATTCCCTTCTTCCAAATGTTGAAGTCCCTCTGGAATCCGCTTGTTTTGTTCACTCTCCAGTGTCTCCAGGTTGTTATTTTGGTATATTTTGTCCAAAGTTTACAGTTGTTATCTCAGGAAGAGTCAGGTCTGGTACAAACTTATTTGGCCATATGAGTAGTAGAACATGTTTGTCAATTTTATTCATATCTTTTAAAAAACTATCTCTTTGTTGGTTCTCTCTGTTATGTATTTGTTTGCTATTTCATTAATTCTGTTTTATACCTTAACTATTTTCTCCCCTTTCTTTATATGCACGGGGGAGGCTTAAACTTCTGATTTTTTTCCCAAGCTGAATAAATGGACATAAGTCATTGATTTTTCTAGCCTTATTTCTTTTTAAATATGTGATCAATATTTTTGGTTGTTTTTCCAATCTTTCATATGGTTTATTAAATTAATTTACTTGTTTATTCAGTTAGCTATTGAATGAGGTTAATATCTTTTAATGTGCTAACGGAATGCCAATTGCTTGTTTTAGTTCTTAATTTTTGCTGTATATAGTTTAGCATATGTCATTAGATTTCATTTCCTAGATTTTAATTGTTCTAGATTTTAGTAGTTCTATACTTCTGGAAAACTGTTCTTTTAATCATAGGACGTATATTATTATAACTACGAGCTTCTTTTCTTTGGTGTTTGCATGGTATTTTTCTATCTTTTTCTTTTACTTTCAATTTTCTTACATTTGTCTTTTTTAAACAAGTAGCACAAAATCGGTTTCATATTTGTATCCAATCTGGCTATCATCATCTCATATTTGGAATTCTAATATATTTTGTGTGTATAAAATCAAATACTGATATTTTGGCTTAAATCTATCATCGTGCTGTTTTCTATTTGTCCACCTTATTTAGTATTCTGTTTTTCTATTCTTTCTTCCTTTTATTGGGTTAATCAGGTATTTTAAAATTTGTTTTATTTTGTTAGCTTGTTATTTCTACATTCTGTTTAATGTTTCTTACAGTTTTGTCTGAAATTAAAACATGCATTCTTCACTAATATAACTAATATAACTTTGCTTTCTATCAGACAATGCAAGGATGTAAAACAACTTAAATCCTTCTACTCCCTTGTACCTCATGTGCTATTGTTATTATTTTAATTTCTGCATATATTTAAGACCTCAAAACACACTATTATTATTGTTTTATACTGCCAAAATTCATTTAGAGTTACCTACCTATTTGCCCTTTAATTTTGTGTTTTTGCTTTCTTGAGTTTCCATGCTTCCATCTGTGATCATTTTTCTTCTGCGTAAAAATCCTGTTAGTATTTCTTTTAGTGAAGATTTATGGGTAAAAAATTCTTCCTGTTTGTTTTGTCGTTTTATGCTTTTTTCTGAAAATGTCTTTATTTTGCCTTTATTTTTTTACAATTTTATTGATATATATATTCCCATGCAATGTAATCATCCAAAGTGTACAACCTGTGGTTCACAGTAGCATCAGACAGCTGTGCATTAGTTGTAGAACAGATTTCAGCATTTGGTATGGTTCTTTTGAAGACATGACATTGTCTTCTGACTAACATTGTTTCTGTTGAAAAGTTTGCTGTCGTTATTATTGTTGCTTCTTTGAAGTAATATGACTTTTTCTCCGGCATCTTAGGATTTTTTTCCTTGTCTTCTGTTTCAGCAATTTTTCTGTGCTGCTTAGATGTGGTTTCCTTTGTATTTATCCATCTCACTTTTTTTAGCTTCTTGAATCTAAAACTTGATCTTTTATCAATTGGGGGAAACGCTTAGCAATTATTTCTTCAAATAATGCTTCTACATTACTAGGACACCAATTACATATATCTTAAACCATTTTACTATATCCCATACGTCAATATGTCACTTTTGATTTCTCTATATTTTCCATCCTTTTCTATCTCGACAGTTCATTTAAGATGTTTTTTGCTCTATAGCCTAGTTCGTGCATTCTGTCTTCATCTGTATCCACTCTGCTCTTAAATCCATCTATGAGTTCCTACTTTTGTTTTTATGTTTTGCCATATTAGACTTTCTGTTTGAGCTTTTAAAAAATAATTGCCATAATTTCTAGTTCTTTGCTCAATTCTCCATCTTGTCATTTAATTTCTTGAGTGTATTAAGTTTGGTTATTTTTAAGTCCTTTTCTGATGTCTTTAAGTCAATCCTCTGCTTTTTTCTCTCTTTATTTTTCAATTCTTACTTTTTTATATGCCTGATTATGCATTATAGATTGCCAGGTGTTAAATATGAAAAATTTTAGCAATAATTTTAGGTTCTATATGATGGCATTGTCCTTCGATGATGATTTACTTTTCTTCTGGCATGTTATTTGAGTAGGAGTAGCTTACCTTTCAATCCAGGATTGAAGTTACTTAAAGCTGAGCTCCAGCTTTTGTGAGAGCTGGTCAGTTTCCACTTTATTCTTCTGAATGCCTGAGGTCCTCCTCCAGGGTGAGCCCTGAACTCCAAGTTTTGTGTCCTCAGCCACATGAGATTGCCAAAATTCTGCTTGCCTTCTCAGCCTTTCAGCTGCCACACTAAAAGCACCAAATGCTTTCCCAAATATCAGACTAATCTCTCTGGGCTTTCCTCCTCTCTGGTTTCTTAGCCTCTCAAACTCTTGCTTCATTGTTAGTGCTTTGATCAGTTTTTAATCTTTTTTTTTAGCTTTTCTACTTAATCTCAGTGGGAGGGTTTGCCTAATGCAAAATTGTCTACCACAGTCAGAAGTCTCCATGATATTTTGGCTTCTGCTAGGAAACCAAATGTTAATATGTCTCTGAATTTTGACTCAATTTGTTTAAGCCTAACTAGCAAAAAACTTAAGGTAATAACTTTTACTTTATTTTTAAACTATTTTACCAAATATTAGTTTGGTCATTAATACGCCACAAACATTTTTCTAGGAACCAGGGATACAGTAATGAATAAGACATATATATCCTATGCTCTCACATAGCTCAACACTTTCCACTGAACTGCAAATCCGAGATGGATTTAGTAGTGAAATGGCTGCTGCAAGGAGAGGTATATAATGGATATTTTCCATTTCCAAAAATATTTCCATTTGTTGTGACAGTCAGTTTCAGCTTGGAAACAGTTACCAAATAAAGACATGGCCATACAACTATCCTTTCGTCTTTGCAGGACAAGCATAGCATAGTATCTCCTAAGTTGATGACATACAGACCCAGATCAGAGAGGCAGACCCTACACCGAATGAAGCCACTATTTGAAGACAAAAAGAAATAAAACAAAAACAGAGCAAGAATTTGCGAAAGCTTAGCAAATCAGCCAAACTTAATTCTCCACTGTGCCGGTTTGAAACTGTTATGGACTGCAGAAAAGCCATGTTTTAATCCTGATGCAATCATGTGGACCGGGTGCTTAGGGTGGGAAACTTTGCTTGACTTGTTTCCATGGAGACGTGACACACCCAGTTGAGGGTGTGGGTCTTTTGGTTAGATTAATTCCATGGAGATGTGACAGACCCAATTGGTGATGTGGCCTTTTGATTAGATAGAGATGTAGTTCCACCCATTCAAGGTGGGTCTTGATGAATTTACTGGAGTCCTTTAAAAGATGAGACATTTTGGAGAGAGTTCAGAAGCAACAGAGCTGAAAGAACCAATGTGAGACCTAGACGTTTGGAGATGCAGGGCCCAGCAGCTATCGCCATGTGCCTTCCCATCAGATGCTAAGCAACCCAGAACCTGGAGAAAGCCAAGGGAAGCCAACAGATGAAACCCAGCACTGGAGAAGCCAAGTGAGAAACCCGCACAGGAAACAGGCTGAAAGCAACAGCCCAGAAGCAAGGGACCAGCAGATGCCAGCCAGGTGCCTTCCCAGCTGATAGAGGTATTCCGGATGGCATCAGCCTTTCTTCACTGAAGGTAGCCTTTTGTTTGTGCCTTAATTTGGACATTTTCATGACCTTAGTACTATAAACCTGTAAAATAATAAATTCCCTTTATAGAAGCCATTCCATTTCTGGTATATTGCTTTTTGGCAGCATTAACAAACTAAAGCATCCACTGAGGGTGAAGTATCAATAATCACAGTTGTAGAGGCAGACTTTGTTAACTGTTGTGAGAAAAACTGCGCTACAAGGAAATAGCACCCTGACAGACACAAATATGTATCAAGACTAGCATGTGGCATTCATCAAATGTTTAGCCAAACTCAGCAAAGACTAGAAATCTGTACCAGACCATTAGTTCTCATAACCATAACTGATTAAAGATTTTTACTACTTTCTTAGTGAGGAACTCTTTAGAAATTAATATCAAAACACCATCCTATAATATTTGTACATATTATTTACAGTTATTAAGTATTGGGAGTTAATTCTATATTCTTTTTATTCCACAGGTTTTATTTGTTTATTCTCAATGAAATCTTTTTATTGTGTTCATAAAATACCAAGTTAAAAAAGCATACCAAATTATTTAATACATCAGCATTTGTTAACTTGGAGATCTTCTTCATAGCTATGGATGAGTTGAAATTTTATACCAAATTTTGTGTGAATGTGTGGCTAAGCACTTTTCTGGGGTGAAGTCTAAAGTTCTGTTTCTCGAAAGAGTTCATGACACACACACAAAAAAAATTAAAGAAAATACCATCAGTATCTGAATCAAGTTGCTCTGAGTGAATAAAACAAGGAAAATAATTCTCTTGCAGAATCCTGCCTTGACAAGGTTTATTTTCATAAGAATATGTCAAATTTTGCAATAGAATATAATATGTACCACAGTAAACTTGATCTGAATTATTATTTCATTCAAACCACCTAAAATGCCCTGCTGCTGTAGTGGTTTTATATATACTTGGATTCTTTACCTTCCTTTTATCACCAGTTTTAGTACCTGGAAAAAAATATCAAGATTGAGAGACTGTTATTAAGAAGGAAAAACAGATTTCTTCCAGTAGAATCAATATCTATAAAAGCTATTCTTCCACTAGTAATTTTTAATATAATGATCAACTGTGGAATAGTATCATCTTAAAGCCCATAGGGAAGTGTCTGAAGCTCATATTTTTCAAACATGGCATTTGTTAAATTTTACTACCATGGTGATTTTGTCATTATACTGTTATTAAAATGTAGTTTACGGTTTTCTAATTCTTTTCCATTAAAAAAATTTAACTAAGTTGGATGAAATTGGCTCAAAGGAAATCATGAGGTCAAATTGATTTATGTTATGTTGGCACATAAAACCACATTAGGGTTGCCAGATTTCAGATTGGAGACAAGTTATTCCCAGGTGATGTTACTATAATATGGCAATAAAATTATTTATAAAAATTAGCTGTTGCATGATAGCTTGGGATACTTACAAAAGGAGAAATGTGAAATTACCTAATTTCCACTTACCTTGGTATAGTAATTTCATGTGAACTGATATTCCTTTAGGCTGCCACATTGCATTTTAATTAGAATCCTTCATTTTTGGACAATGACCATGGAATAATTCAGCTGGCCTTAAGTTTCCAAATCATCACTTCCTCAAATTGGATAAATAAACAAAAGGGACTAGTTTTAGTTCTCTAATCCTGAGTCTAAATGTGCCATTACTTCCATGTTTAATTGGAGGCCATTCAGTTTTAAAAGGCTATTCTGAAGAATAGCTAGGTTTTCAAATGTAGGCAATTTCTGAAAACATCCTTTACATATAATCAATATGTCTCCCCAAACAAATGCTAAAGACATAGGATGATGTGATTAGTATTTTTTAAAATACTCAATCCTTACTTCTTGCCTTTCAGTTATTTTTAAAAGGCAAATTACTTTCTTAAATATAAGCAGATGCAGGTCTTTATATTTGAAATACATTTATTAAATAGCATTAAAATTATACTGTAATCAACCCCCAGCCCTTATGTAACTTTACCATGGATTTGAAGAACTTCCTTTATTACCTGGTGAACTTGCTCATTCTGTACATTTATTTCGATTTTGTGGGGCTTTCAGCCGTGCCTATAATGTTGCTGAGGAGTAAAATATCTTTTATAACCAGAATCATAAATCTTTCTTATAACTACGGGACTATATCTTTATGGCCATAGATCATTTTAGTTACTGTCCAAAAGTACCATCAAATCACATTACAAATTAGAAAACTGAAAGACAGTACATGGCTGACAATACCTATTATGTGCAGGCAAAAAAAATAATTTTCCTTTCTCTCATAAATCAACATTTCCGATTACAAACATTTTTGAAACAAATAGATACAATTTGGATGTGTGCTTTAGCCATATTTTGAAAGCATGACCAAGTCAATGTGATCGAACAAAACTGATAATATTTATGAAAAAAATACTCATTTCAATGGAGATGGTGAAAAATAAAGACATGGCAAAGAAGGAAATTGACCCTACTTTTTATGAGGGATGAGAGGAAAGAATTATCTTTCTGATTCCAATCTCCCAGCGAAGGCTGAGCCCAGATTCAGTAATGAGATAACTCTTGAGCTTCTCTTGGCAAGAACAGATGATTGTCTAGATATCTAGTATATGACCTTTATTGATATTATGAATATATAGTCATTATTAAGTTACTCTTCCTAGGAAAAGAAAATAGAATTTTTGATACAATAGAACTTTATTTTGATAAATAGGATGCTTAACTTTTTGTTTTACTTAACCTCTCCTCTTCTTCTCAACCCTATATAACAGTAACTTTATGTTTAAAGCAACTAGCTTCCTTAGGATTCCTGATTATGCTGCTCAGAATGAAAGCTGACTGTCATAAAACCATAGAAGAAAATTATTCATAGCATTTCATATATTGTGCCTGTCTCTCCTAGCATATCTCTGCATGGAAAAGATCTTACATAACCTGGTACTTTGAGTGAAGGAAGTGGAAAGAGTAGAGGGACTCAGCAGAGCTTTTCTGTCATTCTTTGTCCTTTTTGCCCTTAGACATATTTGCTACCTTCTGACCCTAGCAAATCATGATAATGAGGCAGGCCCTTTTGCCAAATGGCAGCTAGAGAGGTGGGCTAATGGGAGGTATTGGATACAGAGAAAAGGAGAAGCTAGAGTACTCCTCTTCCTTTCTCTCTGCTTTGGTGGCTACTCCGGCAGCATCTGCTTCTGCTCCATGGCTCCAGCTTCCTCTAAGCAGAGTCGCTATGGTTCTAGGTTCACCCGGATACCGCCTGCCCCAGGCTTTGCAATACTGCTTCTTCCCTTTGTCTCTCCAGCCTTAGGAGTGGTTTTCTGACTCTGCCCATTCTCTGGGTGGCCTCACCTTCTACTACTTGCTCTTTTTGTTTTTCTAGCACCTTTATGACAGGGAAATCTCCAGTGATTCCTCAAGTTGCTGTTGCAAACACTGGGTCAGTATGTTCCTACCTCTAGTTTATTTTTTGAATCAAAAGAAGACTGTGATCCTAGGAGAGGGAAAGGGAAAGAGAGGGATCCAAATTGATATGGATACTGAGCAGTTTTGAGGAAAAGGATAATAAAAGTTAAACTGGCACTTAATTACTACACACACACACACACACACACACACACACACATGAATTGGACAAAATAGGCACTTCATCTCTGCCCAGTGGGTCCTTCTGAACATCTACTGTACTGTAAATCAAAATCTCAAATAGATGGATTCAGAATAGTACTGTAGCATCATTTTTCCATCTAGGTTCATAGGTAGAGTTTATTCCCTTCTCTAGCTACCAAAGGATCAAGTATGATCTTGACTCTGGTTGTGGTAGGAGGTTAATGAAACCAAGGACATGTGCTTGGAGAGCCTGAAACTCCCACTGAGAGTTAATTTTGTTTGCCCATTTCCTAATGGTTTTTGTGGTCATTAAGCTTACTGCTGTTTGGCACTTGGTGCCTTTTCTTTTCACTTTTGGCTTTTGTTTTGCAGAGTTCAGAACTGAAAGCATCTACTTCTTAAAACTACTGAGGGGTTTCCTAATATTCACAGTAGGTGGGAACTGGGCACTCTGCAAAGCTAAATGTCATTTGGCACAAATTAGGCTGGGTAATTTACAACCAATCTAACTGCTCTTTCTTGATGAGCAAATTTGGTACGTGCGTGGATATGTGTATTTATGAACTGAGGGAGGAAGTTAGGCAGGGTTTCTCGAATTAGACTTTTATTCTCTATTGTTGTAACTTTAGGAATAGCATAGATTTACCTGAAATTCTTAACCCTGTGTGTGATAAATAAATAGTAAAAATTATTGCAATTCAGTAACAAAACCACAAGCATACTGTTTGTAATCTTGGTTTCAAGTCTCCATCTCTATGGTGACTATATTTACCAACCAAGATCCAGGAAATGTACCATAGCAAACATTCCTTTTAAAATGTTCTCAAATCTTACTTGCACAATCATTCTTCTAAGGTGTTTTAGTTTGCTTATTGCCAAAGCAAATATCATGCAAAGGGTTGGCTTGAACAATGGGAATTTATTGGTTCACAGTTTTGAGGCTAGGAGAAGTCCAATCAAGGCATCATCAAAGCGATGCTTTTTCCCAGAAAACTGGCTTTCTGGGGCTGGCTGCAGGTGATCCTTGGTCCTTGACTCCTCTGTCTCATGGCAATGCACATAGTGGTCTCTCCTGCCCTTTCCCTTTTCTTCCAGGTTCCATTGACTTTCAGTTCCCGGCTGCTCCCTCTATTGCTTCAGTATAAGCCTCCAGTAATAGGATTAAAATCCATCCCACATCACATCTTATCTCTAGTAACCTCAGCTAAAGGTCCTGTTTACAAGTTCGCACCCATAAGAATGGATTAAATTTAAGAATATGTTTTTCTGGGATACACATAAGGCTATATAAAAATTTAATCTTGTTTTATGTCCATTTCACAATTGCATTTATTAAAGAGAATAAAATTATTATAAATAAGAATTAGTCTGGAAAAATCCATGACATTAACTCATACTATGCTTCTCTTACAGCCTCCAAGGGATAATTCAATTTGTCGATCTATTTTAAACAGTAGAAGGACTACAAAAAAATGGAATGACCACTGGCTTATCCAGAAAATGACTTTAAAAAAAAATCTTTGGTTATTACATTGGGATGGTGTGCTATTTAAGAATCTAAATTCAGATGCAGATTAAACTGGAATCTGGTTTAAGTGTCCCACTTGTTTTGAACTGCAGTCATTTGCTTCCAAAAGTTAAGAAGAAAAAGAAATCACAGCAAATAGTCTTTCCCCCAGAAAAGAGATATAAACAAGTCTTTTCTCAAAAGCAGATTAAAATCAGCCTAGTATGGCAGTGCGATGGTGGCTCAGTGGCAGAATTCTTGCCTTCCATGCAAGAGACCCAGGTTCGATTCCCAGTGCCTGCCTGTGCAAGAAAAAAGAATATCAGCCCAGTAGGAAAAAAACAAAAAAGCATATGCCACGCATAATTTCTGTACAAACACATTTTTGAGGTAGGTAAAGTTTTAAGGCGGCAGCTCCTGGGTAGGATATGTAGGCTGTTGAGGAGGGAGTCTCTGGTCAGGATATCCCCAAGTTGTAACCACCCACTTGAGAACAAAGTATGCCTAAAGAAACCCTCATTGTGTGGCCCTCTCTGTACCTTTATTGGGGATATTAATGTAAGAAGCCTGTGCAGCTAGATACCAGAGGTCAGAAGAAAACAATTATCAAAAGCCATAAGGAGATTTGAGAAACTCTCTTTCAAGGTTAAAACTTGAAATCAGTTCCCCATAGTTCCTAAACACCATCTAGAAAGAAAAACAGGAAATATATGTCAGGAAACTGACCTTGAGAAGTTGTGTGATTTTTTTTTAAGCCCTTGTAGCTTTTCCATGTCTACTGCTTTTTAGTCTGCTTTTCTGATAATAGATGATAAATCTGTTAGATTTCTTAGTCCTGCTTAGGTGATCCTACTTCCTCTTTTTTAGGATAATAAATAGCAAAGAGAATTTAGGAAGGCTACATCTAACCTGGCATTTCAGTTTGGAGGGAGAAGGATCCCAAGGATTAAAGATAGAAGAAAGGCAGGAAATCTTTGGAGCTTGAGGGAAAGTCCTAAGGAAGGGAGGGAAAGGCTGAGTGCCTAGGAAAGAGAAGGAGCCTGGTGGGTGCCACTCCTCACACAGAAGTCTCACCAGTAGCCCTTTCCGAACTCACTTTCCAAACTCCCTGACTCCCCACTGCCACCATGTTTCCTTCCTCTCACATCATTTCATGGTTTCTTCCCATCAGTGAATTTGCTACTACTTCATATAAATTCCCACTAACTCCACAAATGCAACAATGCCAACACAGCCTTATCTGAGATAACGTTTTGTGACTATTAGCAATTTGGTAATAAGACCATTCTATCTTATTTTCTAATCCACTTCCCCTGACCTCATTATACATCCTCAAAAGAGGAAACTGCCTTATTCCTTTCCTTTACAATTCTTTATCTTCCATGACTCAAGCACCCACTCACTTTTCCATGAATATAGTAGCAATACCACCTACACTGACCTTTCAGCTCAGTGCCATTCCCAAGACAAAGGAAAGAGATGGAGGCAAGATGAATTGGAATAGCAAGGGCTTGGTACATTTTTTAAAAAGGAATTTCTCACTCGGAACTGGAGGTAACTTCCCAGTGAAGACCCAGCTCTGCTCAGATGGAGAGCACCTGCTTGGGTCTCATTTGCATTTCAGCGCCAGGTCTCATCTCAAATTTCTTTAAAATTGGAGTTCATCTTCATTTTCAAGGTGAGAGCAATTTTTATAGCATTTTTTTGGGAACATTTTCAAATGTACAGCAAACTTAAAAGAATTTTACAGCGAACACTGATATCCCACCACCTTGACTGCATCATTAATATATTATTGCACTTGCTATGTCACGTGTCTATCTATATTTCCATCCTTGTAAATCAATCCACTTTTCCATGCATTTCAAAATTCAGACATCAGAACACTTCTGCATGCAAATCATTAGCTAAGGTCAATATTTGTTTACAAAGAGTAAGGTAAAATCTGTAAAATGTATAAAATCTAAGTATATATCTGCCTCAGTTTTGAAAAATATATTCATCTGTGTGATCCTAGCCCCTATCAACATATAGTATTCTATAGTCTATTAAACTCTCTATAGCATCACCATTGCCCCCAAGTGTTACCTCATACCAGTTAATCACCATACTCCTGTCTTCCCCAGAGGCATCAACTCTTCTGATTATTTCTCTTAGTTAAGAGTATTTTCATGTTTACGAAAGAATTGTGAAATAATTGTTTTAATGAAGGAACTTCAAAGACAGTCAAACTTCAGGGACATTTGGCTTCAAGCCCAAAAAAATTAACATTTCTAAATGACTGATTATTGTAGATAAATGAGTACAAGGAGAATCATTCTTTTGTGTAAGTCATCTTTACCTCCTTCTCATTTATATCTAATAGGCTGGATAAGAAATAAAGTATACATTGTCCCTGCTTGTTAAATCAGCATTTCATTTGTCTTATAATGGAGGGAAAGGAAAAAGTTCTTCAGTTTCTGAATATAAACACCATGTGATTCCTGGTCTCCGATTACAGAACAAAGGAGAACAAGTTTTGATACTACTAACATGCTTTTTTTTTTTTTTTTGTCTCACTCACTCACCCTCACTTATTACCAATATTATGATCCCCTAGGAAGTGATGTAAGTACAAGAACTACTCTACTCCTAAATGGCAACTGCATATAGCAAGTAGCTTTCTGGTTCTTTTTATTTTTGCTAATTGAACTGAAAGTTTCTGACCCATGTAGCAGTTCTACATCTATCACACGGTCTCTTCTCTGGTTTTTGTCCTGTATGATAGCTACCATCATTCTTCCTCTTTATCCTATTGAATCACTCTTCTTCATAGTTTTTCTTTACCAAGTGCATCCGCATATCCCCACCACCACCATGTTTCCTTCCTCTCGCATCATTTCATGGTTTCTTCCCATCAGTGAATTTGCTCCTACTTCATGTAAATTCCCACTCCTCCCATTCCCCCATCACTCTCCAGTCACCCCCCTTCACTCATTAGCCTTTTTGTTTCTCTTTCCTGCTGCTTAATGATTTTTCCTGCTGATAAGCTGTGCTCAAAATACTGAGTAGCCCCAGCGCTTTCAGGACAGTTCCTTGGGCTCGTGGCATGCTCCCAAGCAGATGGAAGTAAAGCTTAAGCTATGCTCATCTCAGGGAACGCCTTCCTGATGTGTGGCTCTTATAACATTCCATCAACTTTTTGGCTAATGGACCTATATGCTTCTCATTTTTATTTCCTTTTATTTAAGTGGTGTTTAATATTTTGGAAGAAATATTTTTCCATTGAAAACTTATTTTGGATTCTTTCTTTTGTAAATGGAAGCAAATTCAATGTTTATTCTCTATACACCAGAATCAACTTTTTTCCATTATGATTAATACTGGGAAAGCAGAGTAATAAAAATTACCAATATCTGTATAGCATCAGGCTTTGCAAAGTGCGTTCTCATACGTTGTCTCATTTGATTCTAACACCAGAATCAACTTTTTTCCATTATGATTAATACTGGGAAAGCAGAGTAATAAAAATTACCAATACCTGTATAGCATCAGGTTTTGCAAAGTGCGTTCTCATACGTCGTCTCATTTGATTCTAACAGCAATCTTAGCCATTATTTCAGTGGTTCTCCCTTTAAGTGAAAAATGTCCAGAGATATTAGAGTTGAGAAAATGCCTCAGGACACCTATACTTAAGCAGTCAGTCCAGGGACTAACCAGAATAATATCCCCTTTTATAAAGGTAATGCAAAATTTGCCTTGCTCCTGTCTTACTGAGTTTTATTCTACTGTATCAGCAGTTAGAATGCAAAGTTCTCCGTGAGACTGATATTTTTCTTAAGCATCCTGTAGTGGTCAGAAAGTTGCTTCTATAATAATTCATCAGACACCAATACATTATATGTTGGGACATTTTAGCCACATCAACAGCCATCATGAATTTACAGACATTGCACTTTTGACCCTGAAGATGTACTCTTAGAAAAATTGTATGTAGATCAAATTATAGCATGAAATCACATTGTAAGACACACCAGGGTAATTTGTTATTTAAAGAAATCCAGTTTATCTTTGTATAAAGAAATTTTTCCTAATGCAAATAATCCATATTTTATTTTGAATGTAGGGCTTTCGGTATGAGTTTGTGTGAAGTAAAGGACACATCAATTTTAATGGACTTAAGTAGATGATGATCTGAGGCACAATTTTCCATACCATCCAGGGGACCCCAGCCACTGTTCAGTGAAACAAGGGGACAGATTAGTCCCTCTGGAACAATATAACTCTGCCATTATTCTTAATATGAGTTGATTTGAGAATAGGAGGTCTTTTCCCTTTTCCCACAGTGGTTTTACCTTTCCCGGTAGTTGTTTCCTCAGAGTAACCTGTGCTTTATATTTGTCAAAAGCACAAGGAATTCGTTTTTAACAAACTACATGAGCATCAAATAACCTTGAACTAAACATATTAGGATGCACAAGTGCTTTCCCCGCATTTCCTGGAATGAAGTCCAAAATGTTACCTCTAGTCCCTGAATGCTCCTTACATAAGCTTAGCATTTCCTAATCTATGACCTTACAATCAGCTTTAAATTCCCTCAATCCTTTGCTCTCATTTCCAGTTTATGGGCAAAGAACCATTATGCCCTTGGATTATCTATTCCCTCTCTGTTTTCACTACCTTATGCCATACTCCACTTTCATTGGAGAATTTTAAATATAAATAATGAGCAATCACCATCTTTGTTCATAAAAGTATTTTCAAAATGCTCATTGCTGAGGAAAGCATGGCCAAATCATTTTCCAGAGGGTTGTTGCAGCTACAGCGTAGAAGCGTGCCCTTCCACAGCCAACCTCAGAAACTTTAGAGCTACAGTTCTTCAGTAAGGGAGGAACCCACTGATCACCCAACAGCTGTATACAGAAACAATTGAGAAAGAGTATATCTGTCTAAGCTACCAGGATTCTTTGGAACTCTTTTTCTCTGATTCCTGTGGCAAAATAAATCAAGACAGAGACCATTGAATGTCCAGATATTAGGAGATTTTGTTGGCTACATGGAGTTGTCTCCTAAGCCATGACAGTTAAGTAAGTTGTATCCTAGTCCATGCCAGGGAGAGACTCTCTTAAAGATTTTGCAAGTACCAAACTTGAAGTAGCTTCACAAGTCTGCTCCCAATTTCTCCCTTCTCAAAAGCAACCATGTAGGAGAAGGTATGGAAATTACACTTGGAGAGACAAAATTAATGAACATGGTACTACAATTGCTACAATTTTTACTTTTTTTTTTCCTGGGTGGTCTCTCATCCTATCTTATCTTATGACCTTGAATCATCCTTGGATATTTCAGCTCGAGTATGACCAAACTCCTTTGCTCCTCATGCTAAACCTCTAAAATCCTAAATACTAGACTTGATAAAAATGGATATTGTACCAAAACATTTTTTTCCAATGAATAGTTTATTGCATTAGGGGGTTGTAAAGAAAAATAGAATTTTTTTTTTTAAATGCTTTTGCTTCAGCGACTTTGGGACAAATTAAAAGTCCTGAACTCCTATGGGACAAAAAAATGGATGAGGAAAAACATGCATTCTTTACCTATCCCATGTATACCCTAATTTTAGAGGGTATGCCAGTTTAAACATATTATGTACCCCAGAAAAGCCAGGTTTTAATCATGATCCAACCTTGTAGTAGCCATTTCTTTTAATCCTTATTCAATACCGTCACAGAGATGTGACACGCCCAATTGCGTGTGCGACCTTTGATTAGATGGAGATGTGACTCCACTCATTCCAGGTGGGTCTTGATTAGTTTACTGGAATCCTTTAAAAGGAAACATTTGGGAGAGAGCCAGAAATGTAGAAGCCTCAGAGTCAACAGAAACTTCACAGAGGGCTGACACAGATGTGGACATGTGAAGAACAGAGACATGGATGTTTGGAGATGCCTGGAGCCCAGCAGACATCGCCATGAGATGTTAAGCAAGCCAGACCTAGAGAGAGCCAAGGAAAGTCAAGAGATGAAAGCCAGCTCCAGAGAAGTAAAGAAGGATCCCCCATAGGAACGAGGCTGAAAACAATGGAGCCCAAGAGCAAGGGACCAGCAGAGTCCAGCCACGTGACTTTGCAGCTGACAGAGGTGTTCCTGACCCATCAGACTTTCCTGAGTGAAAGTAACCTCTTGTTGGTGCATTGATTTGGACACTTTCACTTCCTTAGAACTGTAAACTTATGACTTAAAAAATTCCCCTTTATAAAAACTGTTCCATTTCTGGTATACTACATTCTGGCAGCTTTCAAACTAACACAGAAAGGCAGAAGTTGTAACTGGGTTAGAGATCTTTAGACATGTTTGTTTACATAGAGATTATAATTCAATTATTTGGGAAAGAAAGAATAAAAGGACTGCGTGATGCAGATGCCATTCTTAAGATAATGCCAACTCCCTGGCAGGAAGTTGGGGGGCACACAAAGTTTGAAGGTCTAATGGCCTTCTGAGCTCTCTGCTTAAATGTTTTTAATATTAAATCTCCATTCTATTAATATCAATCCCCAAATTACGTCTCAACAATCTTAGACAGAGAAACTTGGAGAATGCCACAAAATTATATCTGGGGATTGGGGTAATTTTTTCTTTATATATCTGTTTTTTCTTTATCTTGCCATTAATAGGTAGCATAAGCTATCAATAATTATACTACCAATTGTATATTAATATATAAAATATATATTTACATATAATATCTATATGTGTCAATAAGTATTTATATATAAATAGCACATGCTATGTATATAATTTTTAATTGAAAAGTTTGAAAGGAAATGATTCCTCATTACCTATCATAAACTAAATTCCTCTTCACTGTATTTCATCATCTACACCTCTGTTTTTGCATCAGAATTGTGTTTCTTTCTCAACAAAGCAATTTCTGCTCCCTACCTACTTCATCTTCCCCATTTCTAATGTACACCGCACTACTCCTATCTCTTTTAAGATACCCACATTTTCTCAGCTAAAACATGTATTTTGAGGTTCAACTAAAAATTCACCTTCTCTAACTAATCTTCATTTATCAGCCTTATCCCAGAATTTACTTTGTCAAACTTCTGCACTTTGTATTTATATGTACTTGCCCATATGTTACTTTTTAACTATAAACATTTATGGAAGTATTATATACCTACCAACATGTACATAAATCCTAAGTGTATGACTAGATGAATTTCTTACAAAGCAAAACAGGGACTGCTATAATCAGCATCCTAATGAAGAAAGAACACCATCAGCACTCTAAAATACTCTTCATGCTCCCTTCCAGTTACTTTCCTTCACCCCCTACCAAAAGGAACCAGTATCTTGAATTTTTAACAGCATAGATTACTTTGGCCTGTTCTTGAAGTTTATACAAATGGAATCATGCAATGTATATCTTTTATGTCTGACTTTTTTTTTTTCATTCAACATCTATGGTTGTAAGATGAAAATTCAAATTGTTCCATAAGGCAATATTTTGTTCATTTTCATTGCTGTTTAGTATTCTTTTCAACAATTATGCTTGTCCATTTGAATGTTGATGGTTTATTTCCAATTTGGGGCTATTATGAATAGAGCTGACATGAACATTCTTGTCTTTTGGAGAATTTAAGAATACATTTCTCCTTGATGTATATCTAGGAGTTGAATTGCTGGCTCATGAATATGCTTATGCTCAGCTTTACTAAATACTTCCAAATAGTTTTCCAAAGATTCTATATTGCTTTTTTTTTTGTATGCTGTATGGCAGAGTGACATTTCATTATTTTTTCATGTGAGTATCCTGTTATTGTAGTACCATTTGTTGAGTTTTTTTTTTGATCTGTTTGTTTTGCTTGTTTGTTTGTTGTTGGGTTTTTTTTGGAAAGTGAGTTTTTTGGAAAGACCAAGAATTGAACCCAGGTCTACCACATGGCAGGCGAGAATTCTACCACTGAACTACTCTTGCATCCCCTCTATTTCGCTTTTAAAATTATTTCATGCTGGAGCTCCCTAGCTGGTCAATCAGGCTTAGGCAGTCGATCTTGATTCCAAGGCTGGTGGACAGCAACATTCACACCTGATATCCCCAACTACTCAACCTCTAGGCAGATAGCCACCCATCCCCACATCCTAAGGTACCCTAGCATAGCTTATTTCATCACATCATACCCAGTCGTTCTAGTTTGCTAGCTGCCAGAATGCAACACACCAGAGACGGATTGGCTTTTAATAAAAGGGGATTTATTTTGTTTGTTCTTCAGAGGAAAGGCAGCTAACTTTCCACTGAGGCTCTTTCTTACGTGGAAGGCACAGGATGGTTTCTGCTGGTCTTCTCTCCAGGCCCTTGGGTTCCAACAACTTTCCCCGGGGTGACTTTTTTCTCCATCTCCAAAGGCCTGGGCTGAGCTGCTAGTGTTGAGATGAGGAACGCCAAGCTGCTTAGGCTGTGCTACATTGCATTCTCTCATTTAAGCACCAGCCAATTAAGTCAAACGTCACTCATTGCAGCAGATACGCCTCCTAGCTGACTACAGATGTAATTGGCAACAGATGAGGTTCACGTACCGTTGGCTTATGTCCGCAGCAACAAGACGAGGTATGCTCACCTGGCCAAGTTGACAACTGAATCGAACTAACACATGTCCACCCCTTGTCAACTT
>PVIY010030413.1:0-31018 GCA_004026745.1 Myrmecophaga tridactyla | reverse complement strand
TATTGAAAAGGCAAAATTGTCTCTAGGATTGAGATTTTAATGTCGAACGATACACAATATAATTTCATTTTTAATCAGATCCTCTCCATGCAATGAGTCACATCTTAAGGTTTATATTTTTAAATCTCATTTATTTAATTTATTTTTTCATTTGAGTAACTATCTGAAGAATCCTAATTGGACAAAATTTGATGTAATTGTAAATGAAGGTGTGTGCTTCTTTGTTCGCACATTTTACCAAGAGATTCATAAATATCACACATTACGTAAAATGAATGTTTTTGTTTTGAGGGAGTCCTTTTGTAGAGCCAATATGTTCAATTACATTTTCCAAAAGATAAAAATGGACAAAATGTAGAAAAATTCAAAACAGTTTCCAATGTATTCATACAATGTGTATGACTACCAACTTTTCACACTGTTTATTAATGTCACGAGAATATCAAGAATGTTGTACATTTCTTTCTGTCTGAAGAAATGTTTTTTTAAATGTCTTGCAAAAATCACAGTTTGAAATGATTAGTGATGCTCATTCACTCAAACTTGAGTTATGTCATCTCTTATCCCTCCCCTTGTAATTTAGCCCCACTTTATTCACACGGCTTTTCTTGCAGTGCCTTGACAACTCTAAGTCCCTCCTGTCTTAGGACCTTTGCACTTGCTGTTCCTTCTGAATGGGAATGACTCACTTCAGGTCTCTGCTTAAATGATGTCCTATCAACAAGTTCTTCCCTGATCAATTTTTAAAACAGACATTACCCCTTCCCATGCATACTGACTCCTCAGGCCTCATTATTTTTATAATCCTTACCTCCACTCTTTCATATTCATATTTTATATTTAGTATCTCTCTTGCCCAACTAGTATGTAAACTAGAATGGTATTATCACTCATTACCAACTGGTGACTTTATCTCTTTTGTTCACAACACAACCCCCAGTACCTAATGAGTGTCCGAGTCATAGTAGACTCTCATTAAATATTTGTTAAAGGAATTAATACATTAAATTTTAAGCCCAACTGTATCAAAATGTTGAATTTTCAAACCTCTGATAATTATAGTGAATTACCCAGAATATCCACCTTTAGGCTAAACCTGTAGAGCATTTCCAGAGCTTCATTTAATTTGCTCCTTTGCTAAAATATTTTTCTCTATATTCTCATCATACGTAGCACTTCTTGTGTTTGGACACAAGATTTCCTAGAGGTCATGTCATTCCGTGTATCATTGTACACCATCTCTTAGATTTTACTTAGAAAGGATGTCTCATTACATTTCAAGAAACACATTGATATTAACTCATATTTAACAATTTTAACTTACGTGTGAGAATAAAGCAAAAGAAATATTTATTTGGTACAAAATTTATATTTCAACTAGTGCATTTCCTAATATAACTTATGTAGGTAGGTTAATTGAACACCATAAGTACATGGAACCTTGAGTAGGGTGTGAGATTTTGTTGGTTTGTCAAGACGGATGCCCCGATAAATCCCAGAATGGTTTGAACAGTGAGTGGAAACGTGTTTGTAAAGTCCCCTTGGGGGAATGGTGAGAAAGGGGCAAAATTCAACTTTCCCAAGTTGAATTCTTGATATTCTCACAAGCAGTGGGGACAACCAATGCAATAGGCTGAGCCCCCAATCTTGCGGTTTTTTCATATGAAACTTAACCCTACAAAGGATAGGTCAAGGCTACTTAAAATTAGGCCTAAGAGTCACCCCCAAGAGAACTTCTTTTGTTGCTCAGATGTGGCCTCTCTCTTCAGCCAACATAACAAGCAAACTCACTGCCCACCCACTGTCTACATGGGACATGACTCCCAGGGTATGGACATTTCTGGCAACGTGGGACAGAAATCCTAGAATGAGCTGAGAATCAGCATCAAGAGATTGAGAAAACCTTCTTGACCAAAAGTGGTAAGAGTGAAATGAGACAAAATAAAATGTCAATGGCTGAGAGATTCCAAACAGAGTCGAGAGGTTATCCTGGAGGTTATTCTTACACATTAAATAGATACCACCTTGTTAGTCAAGATATAATGGAGAGGCTGGAGGGAACTTCCTGAAAATGTAGAGCTGTCTTCCAGTAGCCATGTTTCTTGAAAACGATTGTATAGTGATACAGCTTTCACAATGTGACTGTGGGATTGTGAAAACCTTGTGTCTGATGCTCCTTTTATCTACCTTATCAACGGATGAGTAAAATAAATGGAATAAAGATAAATAATGGGGGAACAAATGTTAAAATAAATTTAGATTGAAATGCTAGTGATCAATGAAAGGGAGGGGTAAGGGGTATGGTATGTATGATTTTTTTCTGTTGTTTTTTTATTTCTTTTTGTGAATTGATGCAAATGTTCTAAGAAATGATCTTGATGATGAATATGCAACTATATGATGATATTGTGAATTACTGATTATATATGTAGAACAGAATGATCTTAATAATAACAAATTAAAAAATAAAAAAAAGAACCTGAGCGATTTTTGTGATGATGGAAATGTTCTGTATTTTGACTGTATCAATCTCAATAGCTTGGTTGGGATACTGTACTGCCATGTTTTTCTATGTTACCATGACATAGTAAGTGGTGGCTGTGCTATATTTTCTATGGTTTATAAATGGTTTACTATTATATTACACTGGGAGAAACTGGGTAAAGGCTGCATGAGAGCTCTCTGTTATTTTTTACAAGTGCATATGGATATACAATTCCCTCAAAATAAAAGTTTAATTTTTAAAAAGTTAACTATTTGACAGTATTCCCAAATATATAAGGACATCTTTCACTTAAATGCCCAATAGAATGTTAAAATGGAAATTTGGCCTAGAATCTCAAAGTAGTAAATAAAGCATTCCAAAATGATCATCTTGCAGGACTTGTCAAGGAAGGTGAGAAAAAATTTTGGCTGTGTCACTCTAAACTTTCTTACCTGCGTGCTGGTTTGAAAGGATGTATGTCCCCTAGAAAAGCATGTTTTAATCTAAATCCCATTTCATAAATGCTGAATAATCCCTATTCTATACTGCATGTTTGAATCTGTAATTAGATCATCTCATTGGAGATGTAACCCAACCAAGAGTGGTTGTTAAACTGGATTCGGGGAAATGTGTCTCCAACCATTTAGGTTGGTCTTGATTCATTTCTGGAGTCCTACAAAAGAGGAAACATTTTGGAGAATGAAAGAGATTCAGAGAGAGGCAGAGAAGAATGACATAGCCACGAGAAGCAAAAAGCCCACTAGCCAGAGACCTTTGGAGATGAAGAAGGAAAACGCCTCCTGGGGAGCTTCCTGAAACAGGAAGCCAGGAGAGAAAGCTAGCAGATGATGCTGTGTTCACCATGTGCCCTTCCAGCTGAGAGAGAAACCCTGAACTTCATCAGCTTTCTTGAACCAAGGTATCTTTCCCTGGATGGATGCCTTTCATTGGACATTTCTATAGACTTGTTGTAATTGGGGCATTTTCTTGGCCTTAGAACTGTACACCAGCAACTTATTAAATTCCCCTTTTTAATAGCCAAAAAAAAGAAACACATTGAAAACATAAGATTTGATTTTAGTACATCACAAAAAAGACAGTTTTTTACACATATCACCAGGTATGTGCACTCATGCCTTACTTTTTGTTTGTGTACATTTACAATGTTGACTATCAATGTCCATACTTAAAATTCTGCTTGAATGTGCACATTTTGTTGTACTGGTACTTGCATGGTAGTGTGGTATAACACAAATATTCATTGTTGTGTTTGAAGGTGTTATTTCTCCTACCAAACCCATCTTTATTATTATTTTAAATAATTGTTTACTTTTAGAACTACTGGAAATTTACAGAAAGCTTTCAGAAATACTGCATAGTCAATAAAAAATTTGTTAATTTGTGTGAGACATAATTTTGTCTTTAACATGTTTCAGAAGTGGTGGTAAAATGTAGGAATAAAAAAACAAATAAGAGGGTAGAACCATGGCCAAGATCACAATGGAAAGTGGATTTCTCCCCACGGAGAAAAATCAGGATCTTATGAAGGAATATTTTCTATCACCAGGGTTGAGGGGCTGCTGTAAAGTGCGGTTCCCAGAGTGGAGAGATGTGATTGGGGGCCCATCCACATGCGTGAGCCTAGGAGTGCTGTAAATTGATGCACAGAGCTCGGTGGGTGGGGTGGGGTGAGGCTGTGTGACAGTATGGGCAGGGGTGCAGGAGTAGCCTGGGTATGGAGGTTAGTGCTCACAGCCTTTTTGTGCTGGCAAAGCCTGCAGGGAACAGGGAGGGGGAGGTAGTGCTTGGGAGGGGTGCAGGACAGGTGGGTTGGGCTGCACTTGGGGTGGGGGTGTGGTGCAGGTATGTGCACTCGGGGCTGGTGGAGTGGGGGCACCTGGAGCATGGGGAATGGGAGTGGATGATGGGGTTCATGTCCATGGGGTGTGGGGTGAGTTGTGGTCCCAGGGCTGTGCTGGTGAGGGTAGCGCACCTAAGGATTGCGACCTGGCTTACTTCCTAGTCTCTGGGTCATGTCCACACACTCTTACAGGCTCCAAGCCTCCAACGAGGCTCCAGTTTTCTGCCTCTCAGTTGCTCAGCCTCTGCAACCAGGGCTGCCCTATGTGGTGCAGAAGGTTCTCCCAGGTCAGCTGCACTTTTGAACTGCCACCTCAGTGGCCCTTCTGTGTCTTCTCTAACATTTCCGTGGAGCAGGGCTAATCTCCAGCTACTCTATTAGGCCTTCTTCCTGGAAGTGTATAACTTTTAGAAGAAATGCCTATTCAACTTCTTTGCACATTTTCATTGGATTGTTGTCTTTCGTTCTGAGTGGCAAGAATCCTTTATATATTTAAATATGATTAGCAGATTGAGTTCTTTATATATATAAATATAATTTGCAAACATTTTCCCCAAATATTTACCTTTTCACAATTTTTATCAGGTCATTTGATGTACAAACATTTTTAATTATCATGAAGTCTAATTTATCTATTTGTTGGTTAGGTGCTCATGCTTTTGGTGCTATATCTAAGAATCCATTGCTAAATCAAAGATCACAAAGATTTATCCCTAATTTTTTCTAAAATGTTTTAGCACTCACATTCATATCTTTGATAATCTTAAACTGCTGTGTTTTTTTCTATAAGGTGTGAGGTAGGAGTCTGTCTTCATTCTTTTTCATGTTATTCCAGCACCATTTGTTGAAGAATATTTTCTATCCCCTATTGAATTGTATTGGCATTGTTATTGAAATCAATATATATAGAGAGGTGGGTTTATTTCTGTACCCTCAATGCCATTACATTGAACCCTATGACTATCCTTAAGCCAGTATCATATTATTTTGTTAATGCTAGCTTTGTAGGCAGTGATGAAATTAGGATGTGTGAATCCTCTAAACTTGTCCTTCATTTTTCAAGATTCTTTTGGTTCTGTGCAATTCCATATGAATTTTAAAAACAACTTTTCCATTTCTGCAAAACAGGTCATTTGTATTTTGTCAGGAATGGCATTAAGTATGTAGACCACTTTGGAGAGGACAGCCATTTAACAATATTAAATCTTCAAATCCATGAAAATGAATCTTTCCATTTGTTTTAGAGTTCTTTGATTTATTTCATTAGTGTTTAGTAGTTTTCAGTGTTCCAGCCTTGTATCTACTCAGTTAAATTTGTTCCTATATATTTTATGATAGGTGAATTGCAAATGGAAATTACTTAATTTTGTTTTTGCATTGTTTATTCCTAGTATACAGAAATACAACATTCTTTACGTCTTTTCTTGTGTCCTGCAACATTGAAAATTTTTCTTTTAGCTGTAGTACCTATAGGATTTTCTAAGCATGATATCATGTCATTTGCAAGTAAATATAGTTTCATTTTTCTTTTCTGATTTGGGTTCCTTTTATTTTTCTTGCCTAATTGCCCTGGCTATAACTTCTAGCATACTGTTTCTTAAAAGTGATGAAAGTATTCTTTTACTATTATATGATATTTTCCATTTTTAAAATTTTTAATCAATTCCCTTTATCAGGTTGGTGAAATTCCTTTCTATACATAATTGTTGAGTGTTTTAGGAAGGTCTGCTGGGTTTTGTCAAGTTCTTTTACTGCACCAATTGAGATGGCTATGTAGGTGTTATACTTCTTTCATTACATTGTTTGCATTACATTGATTGACTTTCATATATTGACTACACCTTTACATTCTTAGGATAAACCTCACTTGGTCATGATCTATAATCTTTTATTGTACTACTTTATCAGATTGCTAGTATTAGGATGAGAATTTTTGCATCTGTGCTAATAGTGGATGTTGTTCTGTAGAGTTCATTTCTTGTGATATCTTTGTATTGTTTTCCTGTCAGGGTAATACTGAGTCATATAATGTGTTAGGAATTTCTCCCACTTCCTCAATTTTTTTTGGAACTGTAGTTTATTTGCTAATTTTTTTTGTGGAATTTTTCAGCAAAGCTGTCCTGTCCTGGGTCTTTCCTTTGTTGGGATGTTTTAAATGAAACCTCTTGTGATAAGTCTTTTCAGCATTTCTATTTCTTGAATCAGTTTTGATGGTTTATGTGTTTCTAGGATGTTTTCTATTTCATTTAGGTCATCTAATTTGTTCTGTAAAATTGTTCATATTTTTCCATTATTACTCTTTTTATTTCAGTAAGGTCAGGAGTAATACCATTACTTTTATTTCTGATTTTATATTTTAGAGTCTTTTCTTTTCTTCTTGATTAGTCTACAAGAAATGTTTTGATTTTGTTCATATTTCCATTAAACCAACTTTTTGTTTGACTGATTTTCTCCACTTTTTTCTCTTCTCCATTATGCTTATCTCCACTTTCATCTTTACTATTTCTTTCTTCCTTCTAGCTCTGGAACAATTTGCTCTATTATTGCAATTTCTTAAGATATTTAGTTATTGAGATGATTCTTTTCTTATGTAGTTTTTTTTACAGTTCTAAATTTCCTTCTGAGCACCGGTTTTGCTGCCTCCCATAAATTTTGATATGTTCTGTATCGTTTTCATTTGGTTAAAAGTATTTTCCAACTCTCCCCTAGTATCTTCGATTCATTAGTTGGTTTAGAGTGTGTTCTTTAATTTCCACATGCGGTTCAAACTCATTATTTCCAGATTCCATATTCATGAACATCTATTCACTAAAAATGTGTGTGACATTTTTGCCAACATGTTCTTGCCCAAGGTAACAAAAATTTTGCAGTTAATGTTGAACAAGGCTGGTACAATTTTCATTATATCAGCATTCCTGGAGATTTTATAGAACATAAGTACCACCGATAAGAAGAAACTTTTTAAAATGAATTTTCTAATTTTCCTTCATTGCTTTCTATCTCCATTCAATTGTGATCAGAGAAGACACATTGTATGATTTCAGTCTTGTAAATTTACTGATACCTCTTTTGTGGCTTAACATAAGATCTACCTTGGAGACTGTCTATGTGTATTTATGAAGAATGCTTATTCTGCTGTTTTGGGATGAGTGTTCTGTATATGTTTGCTGTTCATATCTTTTATTTCATTAATGATCTCTTGTCTGGCTGTTCTGTTCATCATTGAAATTTGGGTATTTAACTCTCCAGCTATTATTGTAGGACAATCTATTTCTCCTTTCAAGCCTGTCAATTTTTTATTACTTTGTGGCTTTGTTTCTAAGTGTGCCTGTGTTGATAGTTGTCATATCTTCTTGATAGATTGACTCTTGCATCAATATATAATGTCCCTCCTTGTCTCTTTCAACACAATTTGAATTAAACCTTTGTGTGATGTTAGTGCGGCCACCAGATCTCTTTTAGTTACTAGTTTCATAATATCTTTTTTCATACCTTCACTTTCAACCTGCTTGAATCATTGAATATAAAGTGGTTCTCTTGTAGACAGAATATAATTGGATTATGTTTACTTGATTCACTTTCTGGCACTTTCTTCATTTTAATTGAAAAGTTTAATCCATTTATATTTAAAGTAATTACTAATAAGTAAAGACTTTTGTGTAGTCAGGGTTCTCTAGAGAAGCAGAACCAATAGGAGAGATCTGTAAATATAAGATTTATAAAGTTGTCTCATGGGACTCTGGGAATAGAAGATTCCAAAATCCATAGGGTAGACTGTGAAACTGGTAGGTCCAATGAAGCATCTGGAAGTGCTCCAAAGGAGAGGCTTGCTGGCTGAAGAAGCAGCAAAAGAACCTACTTTCTTGTAACCCTTCAACTGACTGGGTTATCTCATTGTTTGAGACCTGCCTTGTTGGTTGCAGATGTAATCAACCACAGATGCAATCAACTGACTATTTAATAAACCAGCCTTCCAGTTTATCAACCAGCCACAAAATATCCTTGCAGCAACAGGCAGTATAGTGCTTGACTGACCAGACAACGAGGTATAATCATTTGGCCAAGTTCACACCAGAGCCTAACCGTTACAACTTATTTCTGCTATATTGCTAGTTTTTCTATGTATCATCTATTATGTGTCCCTCTAATCTGAATTATTGAAATCTGAATATATATGCAGGAAATCAAGCCTTGTTTGATGTGTGATTTCCAAATATTTTCTCCCATTGAGTTGGCTGCCTCTTCACCTGTTTGACAAAGTCTTTTGAGGTGCAGAAACATTTGATTTTGAGGAGTTCCTATATATCTATTTTTCTTTTGTTGCTTGTGCTTTGGGTGTGAAGTTTAATAAGCTACCTCCTATGACTAGGTCTTGAAGATATTTCCCTACATTTTCTTCTAGAAGCTTTATGGTGCTAGTTCTTATATTTAGGTGTTTGACCCACTTTGAGCTAATTTTTGTGTAAGGTGCAAGACAGGGGTCCTCTTTCATTCTTTTGACTATTGATATTCAATTCTTACATGCCCAAATATTGAAAAGACTATCTGGTCCCAGTTCAAAGGATTTGGGGGCCTTGAGCATAGATTTGGTGGTCTACTTCTGCACTCTTGAGTTGATTGCATTTGTCAGTGCTTCCATCTTTGTGCCAGTACCACGCTGCTGTGACCACTGTGGCTTTATCATAGGTTTGAAAGTCAAATAGTGTTAATCCTCCCACTATGTTCTTCTTTTTAGGATGCTTTTAATTATTTGGGGTCTCTTTCCTTTCCAGATGAATTTGATAATTAGCTTTTCAAGATCTTCAAAGTAGGTTCTTGGAATTTTGATTGGTTCTGTGTTAAATCTGTAGATCAATTTGGGGAGAATAGACATCTTAACTATATTTAGCCTTCCAATCCATGAGCAGGGAATGTCTTTCCACCTATTTAGATCTCTTTTGATTTCTTTTAGCAATGTTACCTAGTTTTCTGCGTACTAGTCCTTTGCATCTCTAGTTAAGTTCATTCCTAAGTACTTGATTCTTTTACTTGCTATCTTGAATGGAATTTTTCCTTAACTGACTTCTCAGCTAGCTCACTGCTTGTGATACTGAGTTTTGCCCATTAGTTTTATATCCTGCCATCTTGCTGAATTTGTTTATTAGCTTGAGTAACTTTGCTGTAGATTTCTCAGGGTCTTTCAAGTATAGCATCATATCATCTACAAATAAGGAGAGTTTTACTCTTTCCTTTCCAATTTGGATGCCCCTTACTTCTTTGTCTTGCCTGATTGCTCTAGCTAGAACTTCTAGCACAATGTTGAATAATAGTGGTGACAGTGGGCGTCCTTATCTTGTACCTGATCTTAAGGGCAAAAACCTTCAGTCTCTCTCTATTGAGTACAGTGCTTGCTATCAGTTTTTCACGTATTCCCTTTATCATATAGAGGCAGTTACCTTTGATTCCTATCTTTTGGAGCGTTTTTATCATAAAAGGATGTTGAATTTTGTTGAATGCTTTTTCAGCATCAACTGAGATTTTCATGTGATTTTTTCCCTTTCCATTTTTTAATGTGCTGCACTACATTAATTGATTTTCATGTGTTGAACCATCCTTGTATTCCTGGTATAAATCCCACTTGGTTATGGTGTATAATTCTTTTAATGTGTTGTTCAATTTGACTTGCTAATATTTTATTGAGAATTTTTGCATCAATGTTCATTAGGGATATTGTCCTTTCATTTACCTTTCTTACAGCATTTTTACCCTGTTTTGATATTTAAATAATATTAGCTTGATAAAATGAGTTAAGTAGAGTTCCTTTTTCCTCAATTTTTTGGAAACATTTGAGCAGGATTGGTGTTAGCCCTTTTTGGAATGTTTGATAAAATTCCCTTGTGAAGCCATCTGGCTCTGGGCTTTTCCTTGTAGGAAGATTTTTGATGACTGATTGACTCTCTTTACTTGTGATTGGTATGTTGAAATTTTCTATTCTTTCCTGAGTCTGTGTAGCTTCTTTGTGTGTCTCCAGGAATTTGTCCATTTCATGCTTTTTTGGGAGCATAAACATTTATGATTTGTTGGCAGATAGTTGTTCATAGTATCCTCTTATGATTTCTTATAGTTCTTCAAGGTTTGGGGTAATGCACCCCTTCTCATTTCTGTTTTCTTTATTTGCATCCTCTCTCTCTCTCTCTCTCTCTCTTTTTTATTGGTCAGTCTTGCTAGTGGCCCATCAATTTTATTGATTTTCTCAAAGAAACTTTCGTTTGGGTTTTTTAAATTTTTTTCTATTGTTCTTTTGTTCTGCCATTCATTTATCTCTGCTTTCATCTTTGTTATTTCTCTTTTTCTATTTGCTTTTGGATTACTTTGCTATCCTTTCTCATTTCTCAAGTTCCTCCAGGTGTGCTGTTACGTCCTCCATTTTTGCTCTTTCTTGTTTTTTAATGTAGACATTTAGGCAATAAATTTCTCTTTCAGCACAGCCTTTGCCCCATCCCATAAGTTCTGGTAAGTTGTATTCTCATTTTTATTCCTCCTCAGATAGGTACTGATTTCTCTATCAATTTCTTCTTGACCCACTGATTGTTTAAGAGGGTGTTATTTAATCTCTATATGTTTGTGAATGTTCTCCTTCTTTGGTGCTTATTGAGATGCAGCTTCATTCCATTGTTATCAGAGAAAGTGCTTTGAATAATTTCAATGTTTTTAAATTTATAAAGACCTGTTTTGTGCCCTAGTATATGATCTATTCTGGAGAATGTTCCATGAGCAGTAAAGAAGAATGTATATCCTTGTGCTTTGGGTACAATGACCTATATATATATATCTGTTAGGTCTAATTCTTTTATCAAGTTATTTAACTTCTTTATTTCCTTGTTGATCTTCTGTTTGGTTGTTCTCTCTATGGAGGAGAGTGGTGTATTGAAGTTTCCTACTATTATTGTTGAAACATCTATCGCTTCCTTCAATTTTGCCAATGATTGTCTCATGTACTTTGGAACTCCTTTTTTTGGGAGCATAAACATTTATGATTGTTATATCTTCTTGGTGAATTTACACTTTAATTAGTATATAGTGTCTTTCTTTGTCTCTTATGATGTGTTTATATTTAAAGTCTATAGTGTAGCTTCTCCTGCTCTCCTTTGGCTACAGTTCATGTGGAAAGTCATTTTTCATCCTTTCACTTTTCATCTGTTTGTATCCTTATGTCTAAGGTGAGTCTGTTGTCATCCAGCATATAGCTGTGTTAGGTTTCTTAATCCATTCTGCCAATCTGTATCTTTTAATTGGTAAATTTAGTCCATTAACATTCAAACTTATTACTGGAAAGGCATTTCTTGTATCCACCATCTTATCTTTTTATTTTATTTGTCAGATCTGTATATTCTTTTCTCTCTTTCTCTTTATATTCCCTAAATTACCGTTAGTGGTATGCTTCAATTCTGTGTCTTCCTACAGCTCTCCTTCTCCTGTCTATTTTTTCCAACCTGCAGAACTCCTTTTAATATTTCTTGTAGGGCCAGTCCCTTGTTGACAAAATCTTTCAAGACTTCTTTGTCTGTGAAAACTTTAATCTCTCCTTCAGTTTTGAATGACAATTTGGCTGGGTACAGAATTCTAGGCTGGAAGTCTTTCTCTTTCAGGATCTTGAATATATCATACTACTGCCTTCTTGCCTCCCTGGTGTGCACTGACCTAAGGCATGGGGTCCTTTGTGCACATGCCTAAAGCTGTGGCAGCATGTTGGCAATATGCCTTCATGGATCGAGAGCAGATGTGACCCAGCTGTGCAGGTCAGCCCTTTCTCAGGCTGAGAGCCGTGTACATGTGCAGTTCTAGGACTGCTATAAAGTGAGGTTCCCAGAGCTGAATGATGTGACTCGGGGCCTGTGCACATTCACGGGCATAGGACTACTGTAAACTAAAACTCGGTTTGGGGGGTGAGGTGAGGTTGTGCAACAATATGTTTGGGGCAGGGGTAGCCTGGTTATGGAGCTTAGTGCCCATAGCCTTTATGCACTGGTAACAACCTGTATGCAACAGGGTGGGGGATGTAGTGCTCAGGAGGGGTGCAGGAGATGTGGATTCTGCTACACTTGGGGTGGGGGTGTGGGGCAGGTATATGCATTGGAAGCTGGTGGATTGGGGATGCCTGGAATCCATTGAATGTGAATGGGTGACAGGCTTTGGGTGCATCTGCTGTGCAGTGAGTCACCTGCTATAGGGCTGTGCTGGTGAGGGTAGTGTGCTCAAGGAACACAGCCTAGCTTATTTCCTAGTCCCTGGGTCCCATTCATGCACTCCCGCAGGCTCCATACCTCCTTGACAGGCTCCATCTTTCTGCCTCTCAGTTACTCAGCCTCTACAACTTGGGTTGCCCCATGTGGTACAGAAAGCTTTCCCAGATCAGCCACACTCCCAAATTGCCACCTCAGTCTCCCTCCGGTCCCTTCTCTAACTTTTCCATGGAGCAGGCCTAATATCATGCTATTCTATTCTACCATTCAGTTTTAATAATGACAAACTTGCTTCAATAGTTTAATATGTAAAATATGTAATTATAGAGCTCTTTCATTTCCTCCTTTCTATCATTATTCTCACCAATGACATCTTTATTTGTTGTGTTCACATTAGCATAGGCTTATAACTATTGTTACATGCATTGTATTTTAAATTATGTGAGTACAATAGGGGAGTTATAAACCAAAAATACAATAATACTAGCTTATTTATTTACTATGAAGTCATTTTCCCTAGTGTCTTTATTTCTTTGTGTGGCCTCAAGTTTTTATCCAATGACCGTTCACAACAGCATGAGGAACCCCTCTTAACATTTATTGTAGGTCAATTCTACAAACAGATTTTTTAAGCTTTTATTTATCTGGTAATGCCTTAATTTCTTGTTTACTTTTTTTCTTTTAGGTGCATGGTCTGGGTATCGAACCTGGGTCTCCTGCATGAAAGGCAACAATTCTACCACTGAGCCACCTATGCACCCATTCTCACTTACTCTTTTTTTATTTTGGCATGGGCAGGCACCAGAAATCAAACCCAGGTCTCCTGCATGGCAGGCGAGAATTCTGCCACTGAGCCACCATCACACTGCTCTCTCATTTACTTTTGAAAGAGAATTTTGCTAGACGTAGTATTCTTGCGTGACAGTTTTTAAAATATGTCATCTCACTGCCTTCTTGCCTCCAGAGTTTCTAATGAGAATTGGCCTATTGATCTTATTGAGTATCCCTAAGGTAATGAGTTACCTTTCTCTTGATGTTTTCTTTTTGTCTTTGGCTTTTAAAATATGGAATATAATGTGTTGGTGTGGATCTCTTTGTGTTTACTGTATAGCAGTTCATTGAACCTTAGATATGTACATTCACATATTTTATCATCTGTGGGAAGTGTTTAGCCATTTTTCCTTCAAGTAAATTTCTGCTCCATTTTCTCTATCTTCTCCTTCTGGAACTGCTGTGTTGTATATGTTGGTACAAATATCTTTACTTTTATTTGATGGATGTTGTTCTCCTGGTTTCCTTTAGTGTCTTTTCCAAGATTTCCTATTTAACATATTTAAGAGAGCTGATTTAAAATCTTTGTCTAGTAAGCCCAATGTTTGTGCTTCTTCAAAGACAGTTTATGTTAAATTATTTCCCAATTTGAATAGTGTATACTTTCTTGTTTGTTTACATGATTCTCATGTTTATTTGAAAACTGGATATTTTAAATGTTATAATGTGTTAAACTGGAAATTAGTGTCTTCCCCTTTTCATTGTTAGCTCTTGGCGCTTACTCAGGGTCGCAGCTACATTTTAGTTTACCGACTTTTCTAACTTATTTTTTAAAGACTGTATTCTTTGTCATGTATAGTCTCTGAAATCTCTGATTTTAGCTTATGGTCAGTCAGTGCCTTGACATGAATTTCATTAAATAAAATTTTGAAGTCACCTTTTTTCTTGATTCAGCATTTAATTGCTTGCTGTTAGTCTTTGACTATTTTCCAAAGTTCACAGTTGATTCTGATCTTTTTTGCTTTCGTGTTGGTGTTTCTTTGTAGGAATTAGCCTATGTAATCTCCAATCCAATCTGTTTTCCTGCCTTGCTCTTATTAAACACTTGTGATAGTATGTTGTTCCCACAAAAATAATGCAAGATAACCTCCCCATCTCAAGACCCTCAATTTAATCTTATCCTGAAAGTCTTTGCATTAAAATTAAACGTTGAGGTGTTCCAAGCATTAGTGTCATGGAAGCATTGTCTTTAGAAACCATTATTCATTTAACTTAAGATCTTTTTCCTTATTTATGTTCTTATATGACCACCACAAGTTGTTTGTGTAAGGGGAAGATGCCATGTGGTCACCTGAAAACACAGGCTTATGCAAGCATGATAATCTCCAACAACATCTTCTGAAACACGCAGCCTCCTCAGACACCGTGGTTGGGGAAGAGCCGACTGGAGGGTTATTCATATGCTTTAAGGCACCCAAACCTACTTTAATTCTTCCCACATTTTATGGTCTAGAAGTAGTACATGTCTTTATCTCTCTGCAAATGGGACACGTATATGTGGGGAAGCAGGTCAGTGATGGTAGCCACTTCTTTTTTAGGGTCAAACCATTTTACTGAGAGGCTTCTGGAGGTTTGAATAAGGAGTCTGGACAATGAGTTCTGACATCTCCCAACCAACTATATCTCCTAGATTGATGCTGCAAAAAAAAAAAAGAACTATTTTTCCTTCTGCTATCAAATTTTTTAAATTAGAATATTAATATTTAACTTTATAGAGCATCTAATATGTGTAAGATGTGTTCAGCTTTGCATATATATTATTTTATATAATCTATAGAAAATCCTGTTAAAAAAGGCATGAAATTATAATTTCCCTCTTCACAGAAGAGAAGTTGAAGTTTTAAAAGCTTAAATCACTTCCTTGAATTTCATGCCAAACCACCAGACTGCACAGAATGAATTTGTAACTGCTACATTTGCCTACATGGAGAAAGGCATCATAATTCTGTTTTAGAATATGCACTCAGAGATAATTGTGCACAGGAAGGATCCATCTCCATTGTTGGAAAATTGTTCCCAGGGCAGATCAGGGTTGGTAAGACAAATGGGTAATTTTTTAAAGAAATATTTTGCTAAGGAGACTTCTTGAGATTTATTTGAGGAAGATCAAATATTAAAGCGAAATAAAAGTAAAATTAGATTTTAAAACCATCTAAAAACACCAACTACTTCACAAGAATGTGAAGCAATTGGAATACCTTTCTGGTGGGAATGTATAGTGGTAAAGCCATTTCAGAAACAGTTTGTCATTTTCTTATTCCTTTAAACATATATTTACCATGTGTCCAAGCAATCCCCTAGGCATTATTTTCACACAAAAGAACTTTAGAAAGATGTTTAGAGTGGATTAATCACAAATATTAAACAATGCAACTAATACAAATGTCCCCCAAGTGGGGAACACACAACATGTGCTCTGTATATAATGGAATACTACTCTACAATAAGGAGGATGCCACTATGATACTGTTAATAAGATGGCTGCATCTCAAATGCATTCTAAGTGAAAAAACCTACATTCTAAGGAAACCATAGGATTCTATTTCTTACAATCTACATTGGCAGAGAACAGTTTAGGGTTTTCCAGGAGCAGTAAGGTAGGAGAGTTTGACCACAGTATGGCGTGGGAGAACAGGCTCACCAGATGAAGTTCAGTTGAATATTTTATAAGTGATGGAGCTGATTGACATCATGAGTTTGGTAGGAATTACATGAACATATGCACATCACCGAACTCTTAGTACTATGTGATAAAATTTGATTTTACTGTATGTAAATTATGATTTTATTAGAAAATGAAAGAGAAGAAATGACAATAAGTAAAGCACAAACATGGGTGCATTAACACATCCAACCAGGTCCCCAACAGGCAGTTTAAATGCTTCTTCCCCAAGAAAATAGTATAAGATATAGATGCTCTCATAGGGAACATCCCTTGAGAGCTCTGTGCCTCTACAGCTCCCTACTGATATCCCATCATTAGGGTCTGAAATCCCAGTGCCACTTAATGAGTCACGATTTTAGAAGAAGACCGTCTGCAAGCCATTTTGGTCATCATTTATTCATAGAATGCAGATCATTTTAGTACACACAGACGTTGCCCCAAATGAGGATGTGCTATGAGTCTGTGACAATGGGCAGGGAATATACCCCTAGATAAATATTTAATGTATTGTCTTTAGAACAGTAACCACTTAGTGAGTTGTTTGACAGCCCTTCTCTCATTTTATCTTCACAGTCACAATTCTATGAATTATGCAAAAGAGGGAAATTTATTATGCTCATTGTACAAATAGGAGGAAGTAAACGACTTCTCTAAGGAGACTGAAAGAATGTTGGTAGATTCTGGATTGGAACCCAGTTTCCTGGCCCCATGTTCATGTTCTTTCTTTCCTTCATCTTTCCCTGCTGTAGATATTGTGGAACCATTTGACCAATATCTGACAGAGGATTCATTTAGCATCATTTCATGGTTGAATTTCTCATTTCAGATTTATGATTAGAAATTGATGTTTCCTTGTTTCCAAGGAGTAAGGTAAGAATCCATATTCCATATACTCTTTTATTGGGTCAGTTATATCTGTAATGAGTTCTTTGAGGATAAAATTGGATGACTTGAACATCTTTCTGATATACTGAGGTGGGACCAGTTTACAAATGACAAAACTTCATGAGTAGGGAGTTTAGCGATAATTAAGGAACATCATGCTGATTTCTTAAAGATGAATTTTAAAAAGGGTAGATAATGCTCTGGTTTAGTAAATAGTGATTTCACCTATTTACTATCTCTTTGTCTCTTATTATAGGCAAAAAGAAAAAGACAGAATAGACTGAAATGATACTTTAAGCCAGAGAAGTGTCTTCAATTGGTAACATCTATATTCCAATCTAATAGATTTCACATGACTTCACCCTTATTATTACGAGTACATCTACACTAACAATGAGGTATAGAAATACTGACAGTGAGGTCATTAAAAGTAGTGTTTTTGTTTGGTCAGAAATATGTTTGATTCTTGAATTTTGAATTTTATTCATGTTAGGTGTATAATTGAGAAGTGTCATGTAAATTCTTGAATTCAGTTCCCTCAATGGTAAAATGGGAATCAACATAGTAACTTCTTTTCAGGTTTTTGTGAATCTGTAAGGATTAAATAAGGATGTATGTGTGTTTGTGTGTGTGTTTGTCATTGACTATCAAACATATCCTATGCTGAAAGTAATTATGTATGTTGAAGGCTGGCAAACATATTAACTTTTGGGATAAGCTTACAAAGTAGAGTTGTGAAGGGATTAGGAACAATAGGGTAGAGTGGCCAAAGGCATCATATGCAAACAGAAAGCACTGTGCTGGCACAAGAAAAGATTCAAAAGAAATTTTTAAATCCAGAGATCACCACCAGACATTTCTTCCAGCTAAACACAACCCACAAATCATGAACGTTTAACTATCAAGCACTCTGATTGAGCTTTGGAATGATAGTAATGAGAGCAAGAGTGAGTTTAAGAGATTTTCATTTCAGCAAAATATGGATTACAAGGAAAACATAAGCAAGTAATCACATGCAATGACCAGCTAAGTCATTCATGGATGAAGGAAGGACAGGCAGAAACAATGGAGGGCACAGAAAATCTTAGTGGAAATAGTTGTGAGAACAGTCTCATTGAAGCGGGGGGTGGGGGGGCTACTAGAATTAAAAACTCAGCCAAACCTTTAAGCCTTTTGCCACCCAAGTTTCCCAAACCAGTGTAGAAGGCATCATTCCAGCCTAATAATAGTATTAACACTAAATCGGCCTGTGCTAATTACTAAAAATTTTCCTCATTTTTAAAATGCATTATACCATTTAATTCTCAATAGTCCTTTGATGTAGGCTTTATTATCATCTTCATTTTATAGGTGGAAAAAATGAGGTTCAGAGATGTTAAACCAGGACTGATTACTCCAAGGTAGTAAATGATATTTGAAAGCATATGCACTTCTCCCAGAACCCAGAGAACTGCCTTTGCTCATTGTACAGGTCCCTACTGTTGCAGTTATCCCACCATGTGTGTATCTATATATACTATACTTACACATGCATTAACTCACTGTGAAATACCAAATACTGAGTTTGGTCCTATGGAAACAATGATAATTATAAATTGAGTTTAATTTGATTTTATTTAAATTTAGTTAAGAACATTGGACTTGGGAATCACTATGTCTGGATACAAATCTTTGCTTTGCCAGTTACTAGTTGTGTAAACTTAAATAACTCAGCCTCTTGCACCCCATAAATAAGAGTCACAGCTTATAGATTTTATATGGTTGTTGAGAATAATACATTACTATGAATACTAAGAGGCTATTTCAAGGTCGGACATGTGAACAATATACAAGTATAAGTTTTATTAAGTCTCTGAAAACCTGAATTGGCAGATATTTTCATTCCAGCTATGTCATCTTGGTCAAATCATTATGTACTCTGCAACTCGTTTTACAAATATATGAACTTGAAAATCATAGGAGATGATCCGAGAACATTATTCAGTTTCAATAGTTTGCACACAATAATAATTTGTGCATTAAATTTTGTTGTGAAGTCCATGTTTTAGGAATGGAGAGTCTTGAAGTACAAATATTTGCTGTAGTGAAAATAATGCCCATGATATCTCTTAAATTTACTTCTATCTACTCCTCACTTAAAACTCTGTTCTTCTATTTCTTATAGCTTCAGGGCATCTCCTGCTTCTCAAATACCTTCAATGGAGAACAGCACAGAAGTGGCTGAGTTCATCCTGCTGGGACTAACCAATGCCCCAGAACTGCAGGGCCCGCTGTTTGCAGTGTTCACCATCATTTACCTCATCAGTGTATGTGGGAACCTGGGGATGATTGTATTGATTCTCTTGGACTCTCGACTCCACACCCCCATGTACTTTTTCCTCTGTAACCTCTCTCTGGTGGACTTTGGTTACTCCTCAGCTGTCACTCCCAAGGTGATGGCTGGGTTCCTCACAGGAGATAAGGTCATCTCCTACAATGCATGTGCTGCTCAGATGTTCTTTTTTGCAGCATTTGCCACTGTGGAAAGTTACCTGCTGGCCTCAATGGCCTATGACCGCCATGCAGCAGTGTGTAAACCCCTACATTACACCACCACCATGACCACAAGTGTGTGTGTCCAGTTGGCCGTGGGGTCCTATGTCTGTGGCTTCCTGAATGCCTCCATCCACACTGGGGACACATTCCGCCTCTCCTTCTGTAGATCCAATGTGATCCATCATTTTTTCTGTGATGTTCCAGCAGTCATGGCTCTCTCTTGCTCTGATAAACATATTAGTGAGATGATTCTTGTTTATATATCAAGCTTCAATGTATTTTTTGCTCTTCTGGTTATCCTGATTTCCTACCTGTTCATATTTATCACCATCTTGAAGATGCATCCAGGTGAGGGACACCAGAAGGCTTTATCCACTTGTGCTTCCCACCTCACCGCAGTCTCCATTTTCTACGGGACTATCGTTTTCATGTACCTACAGCCCAGCTCCAGTCATTCCATGGACACAGACAAAATAGCATCCATGTTCTATGCTATTGTCATCCCCATGCTGAACCCTCTGGTCTACAGCCTGAGAAACAAAGAGGTCAAGAGCGCATTCAAGGTTATTGAGAAGGCAAAATTATTTCAAGGATTGAGATTTTAATTTCTAATGATACACAATATCATTTCAGTCTAATCATATCCTCTCCATGTAGGGAGTCACATATTAAGGCTTACATTTTAAAATCTCATTTATTTAATTTATTTTTAATTTAATTTTGTTGCATGGGCAGGCACCAGGAATTGAACCCAGGTCTCTGGCATGGCAGGCAAGAACTCTGCCGCTGAGCCACTATTGCCTGTCCTTAATTTATTTTTCTGAGTAAATAGTTGAAGAATCCTAATTGGAGAAAATATGATATAATTGTAAATGAAGGTATGTGCTTTATTTTGTTGACACATTTTACTAAGAGATACATAAATATCATACCTTATGTAAGTGATTACTTCTGTTTTGACTGAGTCATTTTGTAGAACTAACATCTTCACATTACCATTTTCCAAAGATAAAGCAGAAAGAGTACAAGAAAAATGTACAGAAATTGAAAACAATTCTCAATTTGGTCATACTTGTCATGAGTACCAAATTTTCGCCCTGTTTAAAAATGTGCACTGAAAATATCAAGAGTGTTGTCCATAGTTTTCTGTTTGCAAAGCTTTGAAATGGTTAGTGCTGCTCATTCCCCCTTCCCATGCACACTGTCTCCTCAGCTTGTGTTGTTCTTCATAATCCTCACCTCTGCTCACCTATTTTATATTTTCCATGTTTAGTATCTCTCTTACCCAACTAGTATGTAAGCTAGTATGTGAACTAGAGTGCTGTTACCACTCTTTACCAACCAGAGTGGCTTTGCCTCTTTTGTTCACAACACCTTCCCCAATACCTAATGAGTGTCTGATTCATAGTAGCCTTGCTTTAAATATTTGTTAAATGAATTAATAAATTATTTTTTAAGCCCAACTCTATCAATATGTTGCATCTTCAAACTGCTGATAATTACAGCTTCTTACAAATAATATGAAACTTCTGTCTAAACTTTCAGAGCATTTGAAGAGGCTCATTTAATTTTCTGCTTTGCTGAATGTCCCTGGTGGATAAATAAAATATCTATATTTTCTTCATAATTGGCACTTCCCATGTTTGGACACAATGATTTTCTGGAAGTCATATCATTCAGTATATTATCTCAAGCCATCTCATTGATTTTTTTTTAGAAAATATGTCTCATTAAGTGTCAGATAAGTCATTGAAAAAATAATATTTCACTTTAGTAAGTCACGAAAAGTCATTAAAATGAGGTTATTTAAAAGTTTCATATCAGGAATAATTAGAAAATTTGCTTCATACATACTGATTATAAAATTAACTTCAGGAAGAGCCATGAGGGCTCAGCTGGCAGCGTTCTTGCCTGCCATGCCAGGGACCCGGGTTCGATAACCACCCGGTGTCTGCCAATGCAAAAAAAAAATTAACTTCATTGTTTGTAAATATCCATATACAGCATCATGCCCATATCTGTTAGTAATAAACATAATGCATGTTCAATAGAGTAATAAAATACACAAGCCTTATGCGCTTAACTTTGGATCCCAGGGAGCTCCATTCTGTGCTAAAGTAACCAACAGGTACATGTACTCATGTCTTCTTTTTTCTTTCTGTAAAATTAGAAGTTACAACATCAAAGTCAATACCTGTAAAATTGTACTTGAATGTGCAAAGTTGGTTGTACTGGTATTTGTACAGTAGTGTGGTGTAATACAAATATTCACTATTGTGTTTGGCGGTGATATTTCTCTTACTGGACCCATCTTTAACATCATTTTAAATAACTATATACTTTTAGAATTACTGTAAATTGACAGAAAACTTTCAGAGATACTGCAGAGTCAATAAAAAGCATTTGTTAATTTTGCATTAGGCATAGTCTTCTCTTCAATATGTTTCAGAAGTCGTGGTAAAAAGTAATGGATAAAAAGAAAACACATCTGTGAACTTAAAACAGTGACAAAAGAAACATTGGAAAATAGATTTCTCCCCATAGAGAGAATCAGGATCTTATGAAGGAGTATTTTCCATCACCAAGGTTGAGGGGCCTTTGTAATGCCAAATCAACAAGATTTCAGAACTGAGCAATGTGTCTTCCATTCTTCTCTTTTATTAATGGGAGTGTTCTCCTACTTAAGTTTACACTGCTCCAATGTATATTGGGTTTGAATGTCAGGTGGGCTAAGTTTTCTTTTTAGTTCTTAAATTGTTGGACCACATCTGGACTTGATGCAAAGAGATCTTTCCATAGTCTGGAAACTGAAATTTTATAGTGATTAGATACGATTTATTTTCCCCCGGTGGAGGTGGATAATGTGTTCTGTGTCTGTGTTAAGAGTAAAATTGATATTTGAAGACCATAACCATTACAATGAAAAAACTGCTCAGATGCTTAGCAAGAAATATACCTTCTCTGTACCACCTCACTAGGCTTAATTTCTCAGACCTCCTCCAATTAGTTGCGCCTTATGATGTGTTCTTGTTAATGAAATGTGAATGCTCATTATATGTGCTACTTCCAAGTCCTACCCTCATGTGACTCTTTCTCACCACCCGGGTAGAGAGAATCCATGCCACATGTATGGTGAAGCCACTCAGTGGAAAGAACTTGATTCACTGAATCACTGTATGAGTCACCATATACTGACCAAGTGAACAGTACATGAATAAATGAATGCACCATGATGAAGTCTCTGTGATTTGGGAGCTTGCTTTTATGGCGTTTAGCATTATTTACCCTAATTAAGGCATAGAGGTCCTCATGAGAGAATCTGGATGCTGCTGATGAGAGGGAGGGGGATATGAAGACAAATACCATCAAATGTCTGCAACATGATTTTATTTCCCAATTTTCTTAGTGTGAATTTTCATTCTGCCTTAAAATGTAAATAAAATTGTTGGGTTACCAAAAATCAAAATAAGTTTTGAGGGAGAATACAGTTTACTTGCATTCCAGTTCAAACATATTTTGCTATATAGGGAAAGTTATTTAAATGCTCTGAAGTTTTTTTGGGGAAAAATAATGTCTTCCTCAAAGATCTTCATTACACGTGTATTGAAAGAGCCAGAAATGAGCACCATTCTTGACATATCACAGTTGATCAAAAAATGTTATATTCTTTTACCTTCCCATTCCTTTCCGCTCCCCATTTTTTACTCCTCTTATGTATTGGCAAACATCTCCATAAGACTTTTGAGTTTCTTTTAATTATATTGCATTTTTGTTATGCTTTATCACTAACACTGAATTATTGACTCTTCAAGACAAAACATTTGAACTCATTTATGTTCGTATTCTCAGAATCTAATGTTGATTACAGAGAAGAGCTCAAAAAGTGTCTAATTAAATTGAGTGAAAGAACCAATTGACATAAGCTGGCTTCTTTGAACACAATTAGGGTCATAAATTCTTTTCTCTATCTTCTCGTCCTTTACAATGAAAACAAAATGCATTATTGTATATTTTAGTGCATTTTTATTTCTTTAATTTGCTGACTGGGAGAGTATTTGATTTGTTTGCTAATGAAAACTCATTCCTAGAACATAGTTGGGGCTCAATAAAGATTTTGAACTAATTAATGAATCATAAAGTAACTGAATCCAAACATTCACCATCTATTTGTAAAATACTGAGCATAGATTTTAAAAAAATCATGCCACAGCAAATTATACCTCATATGACTCAGGGCACTCTAGATCATGCTGCTGTAACAAACCAACCCTGACATCCAGTGGTTTCATACCACATAGATTTAATATTAGTTTCTTATGGCAGCTGTCAAAATTTAATATCAGTTTCCTATTGCAGCTGTCAAAACAGAAACCTGGGGGCTTGAAACAATACATTTGTTCTCTCACAGTTTTGGAAATGAAATGAATGAAATCAGTTTCACTGGGTGGAAATCAAGGTATCAACAGGGGTGCCCTCTCTCTAGTGGCTCTAGGGCATTATTATCCTCGCCACTTCTCTTCCACTGGCTGGTGGCATTTTGCTACATGACAGCTCACTCCAGTTTCTACCTTGGGGATCAGATTGCCTTCTGCTTTTCTGTGCCAGTCTAATCTCCCCTTTCATTTTTGTTTTTAATTGATATGAAGTTCACTCAAAATTAGCCATTTTTAAGTGTACAATTCAGTTGTATTTTGCACATTCAGAATGTGCAACGATTATCACTTGCAGTTCCAAAACATTTTCATCACCCCAAAACATCCTGTCCCATTTCAGCAGTCATTCCACATTTTCCCATTGCCACAGCCATTGTCAACCACTAATTTGCCTTTTGTCTCCATGGACTTACCTATTCTGGGTATTTGATAGAAATTGAATCATATAATATGCAACATTTTGCATCTGGCTTCTTTTACTTAGCATAAGGTTTTCTAGGTTCATCCATTTTGAAGCACATGACAGCACTTCATTCATTCTTATGGCTAAATAATATTCCACTGAATGGATATAAAACATTTTGTTTATCCATTTATCCATTGATGTTCGTTTAGGTTCTTTAGGTTGTTTCCACCTTTTGGTTATTGTGAATAGTGCTACTCTGGGCATTCACATTCAAGTATTGGTTTGAATACATGCTTTCAATTCTTTTGGATATATACATAGAAACAGAACTTCTGGGTCATGTGTGGATTCTATGTTTAACTATTGAACAACTACCAACTGTTTTCTTTAGTTACTGCACTATTTACATACCCACCAACAACTTATTTCTGCATGTCTTGCCAACAGTTCTTACTTTCTGTATTTTTTATTATAGACATGCTAGTGGATGTGAAACGAGGTTTCTCACTGTGGTTCTTATTTACATTTTCATAATGACTTATGATGCTTAATAGTTTTTCCTGTGCTTGTATAACTTTTTGAAATGATGCCTATACAGGACTTTTGAAAATTTCAATTGGGTTGTTTGTCTTTCTTTTCAAGTGGCAAGAATTCTATATATATATATAGAGAGAGAATACATAGAATATATATATATATATATATATATATATATATATATATATATATATTACTTGCAAAGACTTTCTCCAAATATTTAGGTTGCCTTTTCACTATTTTTAGAGTGTCATTTAATGTACAAAAGTTTTTGATTATTATGAAGTCTAATTTATCTATTTGTTGATTAGGTGCTTATGTTTTTGGTACTATATCTAACAATCAATTGTCAAATCCAAGGTCACAAAGATTTGACCCTAATTTTTTTCTAAAATATTTTGGCGCTTACATTCATGACTTTGATCTTCAGTTGCTGGTTTTTTGTTTTTTTTTTTTCATTAGATGGGACGAAGGAGTCCAACTTCACTATTTTTCGTGTTATCCCAGCAGCATTTGTGGAAGAACTTTTTCTATCCCCCGCTCAATTGTACTGGCATCATTCTTCAAAGCAATATATAGATAGGCAGGTTTACTTTTTTTATTTTTTATTTTTGCATATGCAGGCACCGGGAATCGAACCTGGATCTTTGGCATGGCTGGTGAGAATTCTGCCAGTGAGCCACTGTCACTGCACAGGTGGGTTTATTTTTGTATCCTCCATGCTATTCCGTTGATCCATATGTGTATCCTTAAGCCAGTACCACACTGCTGTGATTACTCTAACTTTGTAGGTAGTTTTGAAATCGAGATGTGTGAGTCCCTCAATGTTGTTCTTCATGTTTCAATATTGTTTTGGCTACTTGAGGTAGTTTGTGATTCTATATGAATTTTAGGAACAACTTTCCCATTACTGCAAAATAGGTCATCAGTATATTGTTAGGAAAAGCACTAGGTATGTAGATCACTTTGGGAGGTACTGCCATTTAGCAATATTAAATCTTCAAATCCATGAAAATGGGATGTCTTTCCATTTTTTTTTAGTGTTCTTTGATTTCTTTCACCAGTATTTTGTAGTTTTCAGGGTTCAAACCTTGAATCTCTTGATTAAATGTTTCCTATGTATTTTATGATTTTTGATAAAATTATAAATGGAATTTTCTTAATTCTGTTATTACATTGCTTATTTCTACTGCGCAGAAAAACATTTTTTTGCCTGTTTTCTTGTGACCTACAACTTTCAAGAGTTTTGTTTTTAGCTTTAATGAGTTTCTTCAGGATTTTTTAGGTATGAAATGCTTGAAATTATGGTCTCCCTATTTTACAGATGAGAAGCTAAAGTTTTAAAGCTTGTTCACTTTCCTGAATTTTATGCCAAACCACGAGACTGCACAGAATGATTTTTGAACTGCTACATTTGCTTACATTGAGAAACAAATCATAATTCTGTTTTGGAATATCTACTTAGAGGTGACTGTGCAGAGAAAGTATCCATTTCCACTGTTGATAAAGTTATTCCCAGGGCAGATCTGTGGTAGTAAGATAAATGGGCGATATTTAAAGAAATATTTTGATAAGGAGTCTTCTTGAGATTTCTTTGGGTAAAATCAAATATTGATGTAAAATAAAAATGAAATTAGATTTTAAAACTACCTATTAATACCAACTACTTACAAGGTTATGAAGCAATTGGAATATATTTTGGGGGGAATAATAATGGTAGCACCACTTTGGAAACAATTTATCAGTTTCTCATTCAGTTAGCCATATATTCACCATGTGACCAAGCAATCTCACCCCTATATATCATGTTCACACAAGAGAATTTTTGACAGCTGTTTAGGGCAGATTTATTTATTTATTTATTTATTTAATTTTTTTTGTTGTTCCATGTGCTGACACTGGGAATCGAACCCGAGTCTCTGGCATGCAGGCGGGAACTCTGCCTGCTGAGTCACCAGCGTGCCTGGATTTATTTTTATCTATGTAAATATAAAGAGATTTACTATAACAATTGGCTCATATAACGATAGGGATTGGCAAGTCCGGATTCAGCAGAGGAGTTCAAATTGGAAATCCAATGAAAGAGAAGTTGAATTCACCAGGAAAGTTGGCTGTCTGAAGCAAAAGGCAGGAATTCTTTGTGACTTTTGAAATCATCAGTTTTAAGGACTCCAGCTCATCCGATGAGGAGGCTCTTTCCATTGCTGAAGGCACGCTCCTCAGTTGATTGTAGATGTTATCAGCCTAGACACATTTAACTGACTAATCATTTAAATTAGAGTGGCTTTATTTGTACACGTTAAACACTGGAACTAACACGAATGCTCCACAACTAGGGAACAAATAACATGTGTTCTGTATATAATGGAATACTACTCTACAATAAAGAGGATTTCACTATGATACAGGCATTAAGATGGATGGGTCTCAGATACATTCTAAGTGAAAAAAAAAAGCTACACTCTAAGGCAACTCTAGGATTCTATTTCTTACAATCTTTGTTGACAGAAAACAGTTTGGTGGTTGCCAGGAGCAGTAAGGTAGAAGAGTTTGACCACAGTATGCGGTGGGAGAAGAGGCTCACCGGAAAGAGGCTCTGTGGAATATTTATAAGTGATGGAGCTGATCGACATCATGGGTGTGGTAGGGGTTATATGACATCACCAAACTCATAGACCTATATGCTAAAATTGGATATTACTGTATGTAAATTATGATTTAATGAGAAAATTAAAAAGAAGTAAGGACAATAAGTAATGCACAAACATGGTCCCTAGAGGCAGTTTAATTGCTTCTTCCCCAGGGAAACAGGACAAGACATAAATGATCTCTTAGGGAGCATCCCCTGAGAGCTTCGTCTCTCTACTGCTCCTTACTGATATTGCATCATTAGCGTCTGAAATCCCAACATCACTTCATGAGATATTATTTTAGAAGACTGTCTGCAGAACCATTTTGGTCATCATTTATTCATTTGATTGTTGATCATTTTAGTACACACAGACCTTGTCCAGAATGAGGGTGTTCTATGATTCTGCAACCATGGACAGGAAATGAGACTTCAGAGACCACACACAACCAAAAAATACAGCCTTAAAAATAGTTTTGAAAATTTACTAAAGAAACATCTACAACCCAGAGCAAGAAACAGCAACAAATCCTGAGGAAGAGGAAGAGGAAGAATCTAATTTCTAGAATTATTATATTACAGTACTCAAAATGTCCAACATTAAATGAAAGAAATAACTGTGCAAATAAAAAAGAAAGTACTATGTATTTATAGGAAAAATAAACAAACAGAAACTGTCCATGAGGAAGGACAAACATTATACTTACAAGGCAAATATTTTAAATCAACTAATTTCGATGTGCTGAAAGAGTGAAAATCAACATGGCCAAAAAACCGGGAGCCAGGAACCAGGAGAACTGTGTCCTAACAGAGAGATACTATCAATAGACTAGTGTAAAGTTAATTAGGCAAAAAAAAAAAAAAAACACGCATTCATAAAAGACAAGAGTGAAAGACACACTGGTCAATTTTGAAATCTTGATGCCAAGATGCTTAAACCCTGATGATGGAAGATACTTTTTTTTATGAAACCTTGATTTTTCTCTCAAGGGAGAGCTCCGTTTTCCCTTGTTTCTCTTTGCCTTTGGTCCAACCTCATAGATGTTCCTTTTTCCTTTATCAATTATTCTTTGTGACCAATTCTGAAGTATATCAAAGACAAAACTATGTCTGACACAAAATTAACAAAGGCTATTTATTCTTATTTTTGCAGTAAGGAAACCACCTGCTATCACTTTCATTTCAGCAGGGAGTTAAGGATGTTAGAAAATGGACATAAATTTATTGAGTAAATATAATACAAAATGAGACAATGTAGGACTGACAAGCATTTTATTAAGATGAGAAATTTGAAAGCACCGGAGACTTTCTCTTTATATTCAGGTACATTGGTCAGTCCCCGGTTGGCTGAAGGGGTTCACGAGAACAGTTTGAAGAATTTCGAAAGTATTGTTCAGTGTTAGGGACTGAGTTTTCTGAGATTGCTGATTTCCTGGAGCAAAGTGGCAGTCATTCTCAAGTGGATGTTGGGGAATATGCCTTCCATGAAGAATACACATTTTTTGCAGCTTTTTGCCCCACCCACACAATTTGGAATTTCTGGAGTTGTCTAAATGTTTGTTGAACATTTAAATTAAGACTCATAACTCTCTTAATAATGAAATTCCCTCACAAACCTGGGTGTTTCTTATCAATTTTCTTCCAGTACGTCCTGTATTTTAGTCACCACACCCTAACTTTTTGCCTAGACATAGCCCTCTACTGTGATCTTTTTATATTTTTTCTTACCCCAAAGACTTTCTCTTTCAATGTCATAGTAAAAATATCAGTTATATGTTGCAGGTAACACATCACCCAAAATCATGGCACAACACACAAACCATTTTGACTTGCTTATGTGGGCACTGGAACAGAAAAAGGTCATGATTGGAAAAAGCAAGTGATATCTGAATAAAATGTGGGATTTGGTTAATACTAATATACCAATACTGAAATCTCTGTGTTGGCGATATACCATAGTAATTTAATATACTATGGTAATTTAAAATGTCGTTAGGGGTAACTTGGTGAATGATAAATGGGGAACTTCTATACTGTCTCTACTAACTTTCTGTAAATCTAAAATTATTCCAATATAATTTTTTAAGTAATTAAAAAATGGTTCCACAAAGAAAAAGATCACCTTCATCACAGACATTAGGCCAGAGAAAATGTTTGTGTCAATATCACACTGTCCCCACTATCTGCCTGATCATCTCAGTACATTAAGGAAATTAGTCAAATCTTGAGATGTTGACTGACTCTGTTGCACAGAGATGGAAAAATAAGATGTGAGCGCAAATTTCCATTGTAGTTTTATAACCGAATTGAGCTAACCAGAGGATCAAAATCAAATATATAAAGTATTATGTATATACTGGCATATAGAATATGTTATTTTTATAATTGCTATGAATTGCCATGATTACATTCTTTCTAGACTTTAGAATCAATGGAGTTAGTTACACAATCATTATGCTTGAAATTATTTTACAAATAGGATTAGATATTAAACTTTTAAATAGTCTCCTATCTAATGCATTTTTATGATTTGCTAGTTAGAATGGATTTGATGGGTTATTCTCACTTACTGAGACATTATTCCTCATAAAAATGTATGAGGTGATTGAGATAATCCATTGTATGGTGCGATTTCCCAAGAAGCATTGTGCTTAAAATTGTGATTTTAAGCTCTGATAATGTAGATAAAAGTATTCAGCAAGGAGGAAACCAGACATGCTTCTGTATTCTGTAAAATTCTGTCTAATAGGTGTCTGTGAGTCATAATTCACTATGCTTTATAGTGATTCAATGATTCAGCATACTGGCACAGCTGGTTTCAAAGATTGATTCATTTGTTCATTTAACAAGAATATCTATGAGCTATACCCTCTACTAAGTAGCAGGAATGAATTGGTGAACAAACCACAAGCTACTGCTTTCCACAGTTTTCATTCTAGTAGAGGGAGATAGATGAACACCTGAGAAATGAACAGATAAATAGACAATAGTTGAGTATAGCGAAAGATTATGAAGAATAAAGCAGGCTGAAGAAATGAGATCTGTGGGAGGGAAGTGTCTATTTTATAAAGGTGTTCAGAAAAGACCTCTAAGACCTTCCTGGGAGGGTAACATTTAAGATGCAACCTTAGGAACTAAGAGAATAGCCATGGACTAGAGAATAACAAAAGGAAAGATGCTGAGTCGGAGTGCCTTGGAGATGTTCAAGCGTAGCCAGAAAGCAATGTGAATGAAGTGGAATGAGTAGTCAGGACAGTGATCAGAGATGATATGGCTCAAGTTAGCTGTCAGTGAGTGAGTGGCATTAACCATTTGGAATCATTTAAAGGCAAAAATAAAAGAATAAAGTGATTATTTCCAGTGCATTTTTTAAATAAAACATGAAGATTGGTAGTGATATATGGGTAAGGTAAAGTTGACTTCTTATTTATTTCTTCTCTTGTATTGCAATCTGCTTTTTTACCTTTAGAAAATTGCCATATGAGCATGCATTTTCTTACCAAATAACTCAGCAATTACTGAAACAATT
>PVIY010030412.1:0-31006 GCA_004026745.1 Myrmecophaga tridactyla | reverse complement strand
AGAAGAGTTTTCTTGGAATATAGGAGATCCCCTAGGGCGTCTATTAGTACTACCATGCCCTGTGATTAAAATCAATGGAAAACTGCAACAACACAATCCAGGCAGGACTACTAATGGTCCTGAAACTTCAGGAATGAAGGTTTGGGTCACCCCACCAGGCAAAGAACCACGGCCAGCTGAAGTGCTTGCTGAGGGTAAAGGGAACATGGAATGGGTAGTGGAAGAAGGAAGTGATAAATATGAACTTGGACCACGTGATCAGTTACAGAAACGAGGACTGTAATGCTGTTTTGTTCATGTTATACTATTTAAGTTGTAAGATATCAAGTTTAAGAATAAATGTTGCCCAAGGATTTGCGCCCTATTCTGGAGAGATTTAATGTGTTTCCAGTTATATGCAGGACAGTTCAGTATTGTCAGGTAAAAGAAAAAAAATGTGTGCTTATTTGTTTTCATTTGGAAATTAAGTATGGTTTAAGGTGATATATGTATGGGTGCGAAGTTGACAAGGGGTGGACTGTCATGGTTGGGGACATGTGTCGACTTGGCCAAGTTGTGGTACCTGTTTATCTGATTGGGCAAGCGCTGGCCTGTCTGTTGCAATGAGGACATTTCATAGGATTAGGTCATGATCACGTCAGCTGCATCCACAGCTGATTCCATTTGTAATCAGCCCAAGGGGAGTGTCTTCTGCAATTAGTGATGCTAAATCTAATCATGGGAAGCCTTTTAAGGAGAACTCAGAGGAGACAGTTTCCATTCCTGCTTCGGCTGGTGAGCCTCTCCTGTGGAGTTCATCCAGACCCTCCATCGGAGTCGTCGGCTTCGCAGCCTGCCCTGTGGATTTTGGACTCTGTGTTCCTGCAGTCACGTGAGACACTTTTATAAATTTTATATTTGCAAGTGTTCCCTGTTGATTCTGTTTCTCTAGAGAACCCTAACTAATACATATACTGTTAACAAAACTTATTTAAAGTAATTTGCATTTGGATAATTAGACTTTATCAGTTTTCATTCTGGCCAATCTCAGACTAACTTTATTTTCTCTTTATTACAGAAGTTGTGGGTTTACAGAACAATCATGCATAAAATACAGGATTCCCCCACACCAACCCACCACCAACACATTGCATTGGTGTGGAACATTTGTCATGATTGGTGATAGCACATTTTTATAATTGTACTGTTAAAGTCCATGGTTCAACTTATGGTTCACTGTTTGTGTAGTTTAGTGCCAGGTTTTTTAAATTCTTATACCATATATACAATATACCTTTCTTCTTGTAATAATATTCAGGTAGATATTTCAGTACTGTTAATAGTTTTTGCAATGTTGTGCTACCACCAACACCATCCATTACAAAAACATTTCCATCATTCCACATAGGAAACCTGTATATTTTAAACCTTAACTTCATATTCACTATCTCACCTGGTTCCCAGGTAACTTATATTCTAGATTCTGACTCTATGAGTTTTTTATTGTAATTGATGCAAATCAGTGAGTTCTTACAATATTTGTCCTTTTGTGTCTGGCTTATTTCATTCACCATGGTGTCTGTAAAGTTCATCCATGTTGTCATATGTATTAAGACTTCATTCCTTTTTACATCTAGATAATATTCCATTGTATGTATATACCACATTGTAGTTATTCATTCATTTGTTGATGAGCATTTAGGTTTCTTCCATCTTTTGGCAATTGTGAATAATGCTATGAACATCAGTGTGCAAATGCCTATTCAAGTCCTTGCTTTCTATTCTTTTGGGGAATATACCTAGGAGTGGGAATTGCCTGGTCATATGATACTTCTATATTTAGCTTTCTGAGGAACAGCCAAACTGTCTTCCACAGAGGGTGCACCATTTTACATTGGTTCCTATAAGTTCACAACCTCTCCAATACTTGTTATTTTCCATTTTTTAAATAGCAGCCATTCTAGTGGATATGAGGTGGTAAGTATCTCATTATGGTTTTGATTCACATCGCCCTGATGGCTAATGATGTTGAGTACCTTTTCATGTGCTTTTTGGCCATTTGTATATCTTCTTTGAAGAGATGTCTGCCCAAGCCTTTCGCCCATTCTTTTTAAATATTTTTATTGACAAATCTTCACACACAGTCCATACACGTTGTAAAATCAATGGCTCACAATATCATCACATAGCTGTGCATTTACCACTGTGATCATTTTTAGAACATTTGTATCACTCCAGAAAAAGAAATAAAAAGAAAAAAGAAAAACTCATACATCACATACCCCTTACTCCCCCCTCATTGACCACTAGTATTTCAATCTACTCCATTTATTTTACCTCTTATGCACCTTATTGTTTATTTATTATCCATGTTTTTACTCATCTGCCAATAGCCTGTATAAAAGGATCATCAGACACAAAGTTTTCACAATCACACAGTCACATTGTAAAAGTTATACCATTATACAATCATCTTCACAAATCAAGGCTACTGGAACACAGCTCAACAGTTTCAGGGACTTCCCTCCAGCCACCCCAATATGCCATAAACTAAAAAGGGATATCTATATAATATGTAAGAAAAACCTCCAGGATAATCTCTTGACTGTGTTTGAAATCTCTCAACCACTGAAACTTTATTTTGTATCATTTTTCTCTCCCTCCTTTTGGTCAAGAAGGCTTTCTCAATCCCATGATGCCAAGCCCCAGCTCATCCCAGGAGTTCTGTTCCATGTTGCCAGGGAGATTTACACCCCTTGGAGTCATGTTGCACATAGGGGGGAGGGCAGTGAGTTCACCTGTGGAGTTGGCTTACAGAGAGAGGCCACATCTGAGCAACAAAAGAGGTTCTCTGGGGATGACTTTTACACATAATTCTAAGTAGGCTTAGCCTATCCCTTTGCAGGAATAAGTTTCAAAAGGGTGAGCCCCAAGATCAAGGGCTTAGCTTATTGATTTGGTTGTCCCCATTGCTTTTGAGTGTATCAGAAATTTTCCAAATGAGGAAGTCAAATATTTCTTCCTTTCTCCCCAGTCTCCCAAGGGGACTTTGCAAATACCTCTTTGTTCACTGCCCAAATTACTCTGGGATATATCAGGACATCACACGAACCTGGACAAACCAATAAGCTCTAACTCCCTATTCAAGATTCCATATACTTATGGTGTTCAACTAAACTGACCATACAAGTTAAGTTAAGTAATGCTTTTGCCCATTTTTTAAATGTTGTATTTGTATTTTTGTTGTCAAGTTGAAGGATTTTTAAAAATATTCTTGATACTAATCCTTTATTGGATATGTTGTTTCCAAATACTTTCTTCCATTATATAAGTTGTAATATTACTTTCATAACAAAGTACTTTGAGGAACAAAAGTTTTAAATTTTTATGAGGTCCCATTTAAATATTTTTCTCTTTTTTTGTGCTTTAGGTGTAAATTCTAGGAAACCATTGATGAACACAAGGTCCTGAAGATGCTTCCTTATATTTTCTCTAGAAGTTTGATATTTCTAGGTCTTATTAAGGATTTTGAACGATTTTGAGTTGGTTTTTGTATATGGTGTGAGGTAGGGGTCCGCCTTCCTTTTTATGCAAATGGAGATCCAGTTTTCTCAGCACCATTTGTTGAAAAGACTATTCTTTCCCAACTGAATGGTTTTTGTCACCTGGTCAAATATCAGTTGGCCATCAATGTGAAGTTAAATTCTGATTAAACTCAATTTTATTCTATTCATCCATATCTGCCCTTGTCCCAGTAACATGCTGTTTTAATTACTGTGGCTTTGTAATATGTTTTAAGATTGGGACGTTTGAGTCCTCTAACTTCATTTTTATCTTTTAGAATAGCTGTAGCTATTTGGGGACTCCTATATACCACCCCACTCCCAACACTTGATTGGTTTGGAACATTTGTTACAATTCTGCCATTCGGCTATTTTGCCTTTGTAAGTCTTATACTGTTTTGTTCCTCACTTCTGTTAATGTCTACTTTTACATTTATTTCACTTTTTCTGTTGTAAAATGTTGAGTGTCTTCTCATTTCTGTTTGAATATATTTTCATCTATTTTCCTTGTGGTTACCATGTGGTTAAAATTTAGCCTCTTAAATATATGACAATCATATTTGTTTTGATACCAATTTAACTTCAATAGCATGAACATGTACTTTTCCTATACCTTTCTATCCCCCATCTATTTTTTGCACTTGTTATGACCTATATCTTTGTACTTTGTATGACCAAGAGCATAGATTTATCATTACTTTTTATGCATCTGTGGGAAATAAGAGGTGGAATTACATCCAAACAATACAATACAATTATACTGGCATTTATTTTTATTCAAATAATTATCTTTATTGCAGGTCTTTTTTCTTTATGCCACTTTGAACCACTGTCAATTGTCCTTTCTTTTCAGTCTGAATAATTCCCTTTAGCATCACTTGTAGAGCTGATCTAGTGGGGATGAACTTCCTGGGCTTTTGTTTATCTGAGGATTCCTTACACCCTCTCATTTGTGAAAGAAAGCATCACCAGATATAAAATTCTTGGCTGGCAGTTGTTTTCTTTTTGTACTCAAGTATTTCAACCCACTACCTTCTTGCCTTCATGGTTTCTGAAAAAAATCTGTACTCAGTTGAACTGGGGCTCCCTTGTACATAACAAGCTATTTCTCACAGCTTTCTGAACTCTCTCCTTGTCCTTGGCATTTGATCAGTATATGATGGGATGTGTTTTTCTCCATGTTTAACTAGTTTGGTGTTATATAACTTCTTGGAAGTGCATATTTGCCTCTTTGCTAAATTAGGAAGTTCTCTGTCATTATTTCTTTAAATAATCCTTCTGCCCCTATCTTTCTTATCCTTCTGTGACTCCCATAATGTGTATATTGGTGTGCTTGATGGTGTCCTTTAGATTTCTTAGGCTTTTGTTTGCTTTTAATATTTCTTTCTTCTTTCTGATTCTCAGCCTAACTCATCTCAGGTGTCTTACCCCTGAGCTCACTGATTTACTTTTCTGCCAGCTTCATCCTGCTCTTGAAACCCTTATGGGTACTTTTCATTTCAGTTTTTGTGGTCTTCAATTCCAGTAGTACTGTTTAGTTCCTTTTTAAAATTTCTATTTCTTTAAGTAGATTCTCATATTATTCATTAATTGTTTTCCTGATGTCCTTTAGTTCTTTCTCTGTATATTCTTTAATATCCTTGAACATATTTATAATAATTTTTAAAAGGCTTTGTTCATTATGACCACATCCTCACCTTCTGCTTTGGTGTTTGCTGTGTTTTTATCTTCTTTGTTTGGATGTGCCATCATTTCCTGTTTTGTTTTGTTTTGTTTTTGCCATGTACTCTTTTGTTGCACACTGTACATTTTAATATTTAAAAATGTTAACTCTAGTATTTAGTTCCTGGGATGTCTTTTTCTTGGTTTTGAAACCCCTTGATGATAAGACAGATGTTTTCTTGACCTTCAGTCCTCCTATCTGTGTAAAAGGTTTTCTATGTCTTTTTGGGTCTTTTTCTTGTCCTGGAATGTTGCTTGTTAGTTGTTTTGGAGTTCTGTATTTAAAAAGAGTGTGGCTATTCCCTCTGTTCCCCATGAGACAGACATTCCTCACCAGGATATTTCATACTTTTTTCCCAGACTGTCCACTTCTATAGTTTTTTTAATACTGCTTTTGTTGTCTTATGCTGCTTTTGCCTGGAGGGCAAATTCTGGCAGGAAGGTCATCATGCAAAAGGCTTCCCCAAGTCAGTCATTCCCAGCTAAAACAAGGCCAAGGATCCACCAAGGGGTACAGACTTACTACAAATTGTCATGAGGAGGGGATCAGGAAGAGCTGCAAAATTTCTCTGATGGCTTCCCAAAGTTGAGCTTTTCTGGTCTACCCAGAAAATGTCACCCTTCAGCTAAATTTCCCCTTCATCCCTAAGCAAGTATTTGTGTCTTTTACACTCTGCCACATCCATTACTGTCCCATGAGGCTTTTAACAATGACTGCTGCCATCTTTTTCAGGGTAGTGTTGAAACAATATCTGCCACCACTTTTGTTCAGGGTGGGTTGAAGCAATAGCAGCCCTCACAGCCAGGAACCAGCAATCTGAATTTGGAAAATCAAAAGACATTATCAGTGATTGGCCATATTCATCCCTGTTCTTAGGAAAGAGGATTTTTACATCCATTTCTGTCACCAGCAGGTAGCCAGGGACTGGACTCCACAGTGACCTGCCATGAAACTGGGGAATGGACACCAATAGCTATCACAAAGAAAGATCAATTTACAGTTCTTTACCATAATGTATTGGCCTCTTCCTCTTGCTCTTTCTTGGATGCTGTACAGTGTTCTTCTTGCCTCTCGAATTTCAAAATAGTTGTTTGAGTCTTTCTGCCTGTTTAATAGTTGTTTTGGTGAGGGGACTGAGTCCTGGAGCTCTCCAATCTGCCATTTTTCCTTGAAGTTTACATTGAGATTCGACTCCCCCACAAAAGTCTCAATGTAATCCCTGATTTGAATATGTATGTGCATATATCTGAGCCAGAAAAACAAGTACTTTGAAAACTATGCTAAGCCATTAACTACAGCCCAAAGAAAGCAAGGCAAACTCTAATGGGAGAGATTGCTTCCTAAAAGAAAAACCTCAGTTTTCTTTGAGGGTTATAACATAATGCAGAGTCTATGCAAAATATAATTTGCATTGTTCGAGATACAATAGAAAAAATACCTAACACACACACATGCACACACAAGAAAATATAAACCATTCTCAAAGGAAAAGAAAAGCCACAGATGCAAAACCAGAGGAGATTCAGATATTCAAATTATGAGGCAAAACTTTAAAGCAGCTCTTGAAAGAAAAGCACACTTAAAATGAATGAAGAGCTAAGAAATCTCAAAAGAAAAATAGAATCTGTAACATGAAACAAAAGGAAACTTTAGAACTGAAATATATCATATTTCAAATTAAAATATATTAATTTGACTTCCTGTTTTGTGTCCAAAATGTCAAGACTTTGAAAGTTCTCTCTCCCATCCTAATAAATGTTTAAAAGCTGAGAAAAACTGAAATACAGCAACTCTTCTCAGATTCTTCAGAGAAATAATGTCACAGACTGAGCTACTTCCTTTAAATCTGCATAGAAAGGTGGATACAGAGAATAACAACTTACTTGGAGGAAACAACAAAGAACTGCCTACTAGACCCAGTACTGATAAGTATGCTTAAACGTAGTTGATGAATTTATGGAGGCTTAGTGTGGACAGCCCTGATAGATAAATACTCTGGAGGAACAATTTTATGGAGTCCCAATGCATCCATGAGTTTTACCTCCAGCAACCCTGCCAGATTCTCACTGTGAAGACTGAAGGTAACTCTCTTCATGACTCCAGCAGGAGAAGGGTAAAGCAACCATTTTTAGATATGTCCATAACATTCTGTTCTGCTTAACAAAGGACTTCCCTCAAAGGAAACTATTTAACAGAACCTAAGCAACTTGGGGGAAGGGAAATACCAACTCCAGCCCCTCCAGCATTTGATGTGGCAGAAAGACAATAGCCTACTCCAGAGATAAGAAGCACTTGTGAAGGTCACAGCCTTGGGGCCAGCTCACTAAAAGACTGAGTTCTAATCACAGGATTATAGAATTCTCCCCTCCCCCTCACCACCACATAAATAGAACTCGTGTATAATAACAGTGGATCTCAGGGAAAATAACTTCATGGCTCAGCCTAAATAAGGCTGAGTCTAAATAAATAAGTCTCTAGGGAAAACTGAAGACAGCAAGGTAGAAAAACACAAAGATACTAGATGAAATTTTAACCTCTGACACTTATATCTACAACAAACAGTGAACACAGCCTAACTTCTAGAGAGAAAAATGTTAAACCCCACATTAGAGACTTACTTACCTCAGACACTTTTTACAGTACCTAGCCTGGCTTTCAAAAAATCTTGTCAGGCATAATTTAAGGCAAAAAACACAGTCTGAAGAGTCAAGGAAAGCATCAGAATCAGACTCAAATATAGTAGAAATTTTGGAATTATCAAACCAGGAAAGTAAAATAAGTATGATTAATATGGGAGGGGCTCTAATGGAAAAAATAGGCAATCTGAAAGAACAGATGGATAATGTGAGAAGAGAGTTGGAAATTCTAAGAGGGAATCAAAAGGAAATGCCATAAATCATACTGTAACAGAAACGAAGACTGGACACAGATGAAGAAAACGTCAATGAGCTTGAAGATAGGTCAATAGAAACCTTAAAAACTGAAGTGCAAAGTGCAAAAAGAATGAAAAACAGAGAACCGAATTATCAGGAACTGTGGGACAATTACAAAACGTGTAATACACATGTAATGGTAAAATGAGAAGGATAAGAAAAAGAGAAAGGAACAGAAAAATACTTGAGGCAATAATGGCTGAGAATTTTCCAAAATTCATTACAGCCTCCAAACCAAAGATCCAGGAATCTCAGAAAACATAAAGTAGGATAAATACCAAAAAATCTACACCTAGGCATCTCATATTCAGAGTGCAGTGAAGAAATTCAAAGATAAAGAGAAAATCTTGAAAGTTACCAGAGGAATCAAACCCCTTACTTAAATAGAGAAACACAGATAGCAGATACATCTGACTTCTCTTCAGAAACCAAGTAAGTTAGAAGAGAGTGGAGAAAAATATTTAAAGTGTTGAAAGAAAAAAAAAAACACACCAAAATAGAAATTCTGTATCCAGCAAAACTGTCCTTCAAAAGTGAGGAATAAATAAATGCTTTGTCAGACAAACATAATTTGAGGTAATGTGTTGCCAGAAGACCTGTCTTCTGAGAAATGTTAAAATAAATTCTTCTGAAGGAAAATGCTACCAGAATGTGATATACCAGAAATGGAATGGCTTTTAAAAGGGGAATTAATTAAGTTGCAAGTTTACAGTTCTAAGGAAGTGAAAGTGTCCAAATTAAGGCACAAACAAGAGATTACCTTCACTCAAGAAAGGCCTATGGATTAAGAACACTTCTGTCAGATGGGTAGTCACAAGGCTGGCATCTGCTGGTCCCTTGCTCATGGGTTCCATTGCTTTCAGCCTCTGCTCCTGTGGAGGTTCCTCACATTACTTCTCCAGGGCTGGCTTTCATCTCTTGGCTTCCCTTGGCTCTCTCCACGTTCTGGTTTCTTAAAATCTCATGGCAATGTCTGCTGGACTCCAAGCATCGCCAAACATCCATTTCTCTGTTTTCTACATGGCTGCATCTGTGTTAGCCCTGCTTTGAAGATTCTGTCAGCTCTGAAGCTTCTGTCATTTCTCTAGGCTCTGTCATTATGGTCAGCTCTGTAGCTTCTTTCCAGAAAGTTTGCTCTTTTAAAGGATTCCAGTAAACTAATCAAGACCCACCTGGAATGGGTGGAGCCACAACTCCATGTAATCAAAGGTCACACCCACAATTGGGTGTGTCACATCTCCATGGAGATAAATTAATCAAAATTTCTTCCCTACAATGTTGGATTAAGATGAAAAAGAAATGGCTGCTCCCGCAAGATTGGATCAGGATTAAAACATGGCTTTTCTGGGGTGCATCATAGATTCAATATAGCAATGATATAGGTCAGAAACTTGTATATACATAAAAAAAAAGGAAGAAACTTTGAGAAGGAATAACTGAAGGTAAAATGAAACCCTTTATGTTTTTTATTCTTACAGACCTAATAGATAACAGTTTGTGCAAATTAATAATAGTAACAATGTATTGGATAATTATAATTTATAGACAAATAAAATGAATGAGAGCAATGTTACAAGAGGTAGAAGGGAGGAATTGGACTACCCTGTTATAAGCTAATGCATTAACCATGAAGAGATATAATATTATTTGAAAGTATACTTAGGTTTGTTGTAAGTGTATATTGCCAACACTTGAACAAACACTAAAAATTTTTTAAATAAATAATTGATTTTCTAATAGAAGGGAGAAAATGGAATCATATAAAATACTCATTTAAAACCAAAGGAGGCAGAAAAATTGAGAGACAGAAAAAAAACAAAACATCAAGGGCAGTGAATAGAAAACAGTTATAAATATTACAGATATTAATCCAATTATATCAATAATCACTTTAAATGTAAATGGTCAAAAATACCACTTAAAAAGCAGAGACTATTAGAGTAGATTAAAAATGACCAAACTATATGCTGTCTACAAGAAACCCATTTTAAATATGAATATACAGATAAATTAAGGGTTTGGACAAAGATATACTTTGCTAACACAGTCAAAAGAAATCTGGAGTAGATATTTTAATTTCAGACAAAGCTGATTTCTGAGCAAAGAAAATTATCAGTGATAAAAAGGGTATTATATAATAAAAATTAATAAAAATATTACATAATAAAAAAGGGACAATTACTCAAGAACACATAATAATCCTTAACATATATGTGCCTAACATCAAAGCATCAAAATATGTGATGTAACAAAAATGATATAACTACAAGGAGAAATAGATAAACCCCTTATTATAGCTAGGGATTTTGACATCTCTCTGTCAGTAATTGACAGAGCCCGCAGGCAGAAAGCCAGTAAGGATGTAGTTGAACTGAATATCACCATCAATCAACCGGATCTAATTGACATTTTCAAAATATTTAATTCAAAAACAACAGAATACAAATTCTTTTCAAGCACACAAGGAAAATTCACCAAGATAGACCACATCTTGGGCCATATAATACACCTTAACAAATTTTAAAAAGTAGAAATCTTACAAAGTCTGCTCTCAGACCACAACGGAGTTAAACTAGAAATAAATACATCTTTAAAAATCCCCAAATAATTGGAGTTTAACACACTTCTAAATAACATGTGGATCAAGTAAGAAGTTGCTAGAGAAATGTGAGTCCTCCAACGTTGTTTTTCATGAAGACGTTTTTGATACTTAGGGCCCCTTGTGATTTCATCTGAATTTTTTAATAACTGTTTTACTGTACCTGTTTGTATCATATATACAAAATAAAGAAATAAAAAAGCAATAGTTCCCAAATTACACCTCAACAAGTAGTTACAGGACAGATCCCAGAGTTTGTCAGGGGCTACCATATAATCCTTTCAGGCTTTTCCTTCTAGCTGCTCCAGAATATAGGAGACTAGAAGGCATAACTATTTTTTATCATAACAATTGAATGTTTTTCTTTTTTGTGAAAAGTAAAAGAAAAAATAAAATATATACAAAAAAAGCAATAAGTTTCAAAGCACAGCATTACAATTAGTTGTAGAACATATTTCAGAGATTGAAATAGGTTACAATTCCACAATTTTAGGTTTTTACTTCTAGCTGCTCTAAGATACTGGAGACTACAAGTGATATCAATTTAATGATTCAGCAATCATATTCATTTATTAAACCCTATCTTCCCTGTATGACTCCACCAACACCTTTGATCTTTCTATCCCTCTCTTTAGGGGTGTTTGGGCTATGGCCAGCCTAACTTTTTCATATTGGAAAGGTCTGTCACTAATACGAGGTAGGGAGATGGAACTAGCTGATGTTCTGGAGAGGCTGGGCCCTCTAGGTTTCAGGACTTATCTGATCCAGGGACCTATCTGGAGGTTGTAGGTTTCTGGGCAGTTACACTAGTGCATGGAAACTTTGCGGTATCTTATACATGCCTTACGTGTTGTTTAGGATTGGCTTGAATGGTCCTGGTGGGCACTGGCAGGTTTTGATAGACAGCAATGCCTAACTGAAGCTCACATAAGAGCAACCTCCAGAGTAGCCTCTCGACTCTATTTGCACTCTCTCTGCCACTGATACTTTATTAGTTACACTTCTTTTCCCCCTTTTGGTCAGGATGGAATTGTTGATCCCACAGTGCCAGGGCAAGAATGATCCCTTGGGGAGTCATCCCTCATGTCACCAGGGAGAATATCACCCTTGGATGCCATGTCCCATGTCAGGGGGAGGGCAATGAATTCATTTGCAAAGTTGGGCTTAGAGAGAGTGAAGTCACATCTGAGCAACAGAAGAGGTCCTACAGAAGTATCTCATAGGCAAACCTATAGTTACTCTAAGCTTCTATGCTACCTACATAAGCTTCACAAAAGTTAGACTCAGGATCAAGGGCTTGGCCTATTGATTTGGGTGTCCCTAAAGTTTGACACAGTATCAGGGGATTCCCTTATAGTAAGGTTTAATAGTTCCATATTTTTGATCCCATCCCTCAAGGGACTTTGCTAATACTTTTTGATTATCTGCTTAATATGCTCTAGGATGTTTCCAGGCATTACAATAATCTATACAGGATTAAATGGCCTGTTCCTTATTCAGTGCTTCCTGTATTTCAGTTGTTCAAATGAGCTATACAGATAGGTTGAGTTACATTATATGCTACATAAAATACATAAAATTTCAGTTCCAGACCAAATAAACCTTTCTTCCTTATGTCTCAAAGAGTATGTGTGGTTCTAAAATATAGACAATGTCTTCCTTACCCCTGTGCTCTGAATTATTTTAATCTCAACCTGATGAGTTTCATTCTTATTTCTAAATATCAGGTTATATATATATCAGCCTCTCAAAATCCAGGAATAATAATTACCACTCTGGACTTAATGTGTTGGTTACAAAAGTTTACAATCTAGGCCCCTGTTTTCTTATAAGCATTTTCTAAATGAGATGATACCATTGTTGTTCTTTTGTTTCTGGCTTATTTTTCCTCACAAAATGTTCCAAGTGTTCATTCACAACATTGCCTGCCTCACAACTTGGTTCCTTTTTTGTAGCAGCACAACATTCATTCATAAGTATACACCATCATTCTTCAATCTACTTCTCAGTCAGTACATCCTTCAGCCGCTGCATTCACCAGGCATTGTGCATAGTGCCCAAAGTCCACAGTCCATCAACATTGATTTTAGATAATTTCATTGTTCACAAAAGAAAGAAAACAAATAAACATTTTTTGGCGAGGGCCAAAAAGAGGAAATTTAAAACTCCTCTTAACTCCGGTCCCTCCGTCCATTATTTACCTCTGCTGTTGTGTGGTAGTGTTGATGTTTCCTTTTGAACATAGCACAAAGCATGCAATAGTAGTTTTCCCCCTGCACCCTGGACTTAAACACTGTTTGTACATGAATCATGCCTTTGAAGTAGTTCTTGCAAGAACTATTTTATATTTATATTTCTAGTGTTAATCAGTGGGACCCAGAGGTCTATACAATGCTTCTAATCTGTTCGTTTTCAATGTGGTAATATTACTTATAGATCCACTAGAAAACCACGTTCACTTCTATCTATTCCCTTACATTGGAGTTCAACCTCATTAGCTAACAGTTCACCCATCTCTAGCTTCTATGTATCTCTAAGTCTCCTATATTCTGTTTTAGGAGCCTCTGATTATATCTTCACCATGGCCATAAATGTGGAATCATACAGTATCTATCTTTTTATGTTTGGCTTATTTCACTCAGCGTTATGTCCTCAGGTCTCATCCATCTTGTCATGGCCACCAGGATATCTTTTCCTCTTACTGCTGCATAATAGTCCATCGTATGTATACACCACATTTTATTAATGCAGTCATCTGTTGATGGGCACTTGGATTGCTTCCATTTTGGTGACTGTGAATAATGCTGCATGAACAGCAGTGTACAAATGTCTGCTTGTGTCACTGCTTTCAGCTCTTCTGGGTATATATCGAATAGTGCTACTGCCAGATCATAGGGCACTTCGATATTAACTTTCCTAAAGAACTGCCAAACTCTCTTCCATAGCAGCTGTACCATTAAACATTCCCACCAGCAGTGCATAAATGCCCCAATTTCTCCACATCCTCTCCAACATTTATAGTTTCCTGTTTGTTTGATAGCAGCCATTCTTATAGGTGCTAGATGGTATCTCATTGTAGACTTGATCTGCATTTCCCTTACAGCTAATGAAAATAAGCATCTCTTCACATGCTTTTTACCATCTATATTTGCTCTTCAGAAAAATGCCTAATCATATCTTGAGCCCATTTTATACTTGGGTTGTTTGTTCTTTGGTTGTGGAACTTATGACTTCTTTAGGTATACAGGACATCACACCTCTGTGTGATTTCCAAATATTTTCTCCCATTGAGTTGGCTGTCTCTTCACCTTTTTGACAGTCTTTTGAGATGCAGCATATTTGATATTGAGGAGTTCCCATTTACCTATTTTTTCTTTTGTTGATTGTGCTTTGGGTGTGAAGTTTACTAAGCTACCTTCTATTACTAGGTCTTGAAGATGTTTCTTTACATTTTCTTCTAGAAGCTTTATGGTGCTAATTCTTATATTTAGGTGTTTGATTCACTTTGAGTTAACTTTTGTATAGGGTTTAAGGTAAGGGTTGTCTTTCATTCTTTTGGCTACTGATATCCATTTCTCCCATGCCCATTTATTGACAAGATTATTTCATCCCAGTTTAGTGGATTTGGGGGCCTTGTCAAAAAATCAATTGTCCATAGATTTGGTGGTCTATTTCTGCATTCTCAATTTGATTCCATTGGTCAATGCTTCTGTTTTTGTGCCAGTACTATGCTGTTTTGACTGTTGTGGCTTGTCCCTTTCCCTTCAGAAGAATTTGGTAACTAGCTTTTCCAAGTCTTCAAAGTAGGTTGTCGGAATTTTGATTGGTACTGCATTGAAGCTATAGATCAATTTGAGTAGACTTGACATTTTAACTTATTTAACCTACCTATCCTTGAGCAGGGTATGCCTTTCCACCTATTTAAGTCTTCCTTGATTTCTTTTAGCAGTGTTATGTAGCTTTCTGTTTACAAGTCCTTTACATCCCTAGTTAAGTTCATTCCTAGGTACTTGATTCTTTTAGTTGCTATTTTGAATGGAATTTTTTCCTTAACTCACTCCTCACTTAGGTCATTGCTTGTGTATAAAAATGTTACTGATTTTAACACATTAATTTTATATCCCACCACCAACTGAATTTGTTTATTAGCCCCAGTGACTTTGTTGTAGTTGTTGAAGGATTTTCCAAGTATAGTATTATGCCATCTGCAAATAATGAAAACTGTATTTCTTCCTTTTCAGTTTGGATGCCTTTTATTTCTTTGTCCTGCCTAATTACTCCTGCTAGAGCATCTAGTACAGTGTTAAATAATAGTGGTGATAGTGGGCATCCTTGTCTCATTCCAGATCTTAGGGGGAAAGCTTTCAGTCTCTCTCCATTGAGTATGATGCTGGCTATGTGTTTTTCATATATGCCTTTTATTATATTGAGAAAGTTAACTTTGATTCCCATCTCCTGAAGTCTTTTCATCAAAAAAGGATGCTTCATGTTGTCGAATGCTTTCTCATCAATCAAGATAATCATGTGATTTTTCCCTTTCGGTTTGTTAATGTGCTGTATTACATTAATTGATTTTCCTGTGTAGAAACATCCTTGAATTCCTGGTATAAACCTCACTTGGTCGTGGTATATAATTCTATTAATGTGTTGTTGGATTCAATTTGCTAGTATTGTGTTGAGAATTTTTGCAGCTATTTCCATTTGGGAGACTGGCCTGTAGTTTTCCTTTCTTGTAGCATCTTTACCCGGGCTTGGTATTAAAGTGTTAGCTTCATAAATTGAGTTAGGTAGTGTTCCTTTTTCTTCAATTTTTTATAAAAGTTTGAGCAGGATTGTGGTTAGTTTGTTTTGCTATATTTGATAAAATTCTTCTGTGAAGCCATCTGGCCCTGTGCTTTTCTTTTTAAGAAGATTTTTGATGACTGATTGACTCTCTTTACTTGTGATTAGTTTGCTGGGGTCTTCTGTTTCTTCTTGAGTCAGTGTAGCTTGTTTGTGTGTCTCCAGGAGTTTGTCTATTTCATCTAAGTTGCCTAGTTTGTTGGCATATAGTTGTTCATAGTATCATCTTATGGTTTCTTTTACTTCTTCAGGGTCTGTGGTAACGACACCCTCCCATTTATGATTTTATTTATTTGCATCCTTTCTCTTTTTTTCTGTGTCAGTCTTGCTAGTGGCCCATCAATTTTATTGATTTTCTCAATGAACCAACTTTTGGTTTTATTGATTCTCCCTATTGTTCTTTTGTTCTCCCATTCATTTAACTCTGCTTTAATCTTTGCTATTTCTCTTCTTCTATTTGCTTTGGGGTTAGTTTGTTTTTTTTTCTCAAGTTCCTCCAGATGAGCAATTAAGTCCTTGATTTTTTGCTCTTTCTTGTTTTTTAATATAGATATTTAGGGCAATAAATTTCTCTCTCAATGTATCCTTTGCCGCATCCCATAAGTTCTGATATGTTGCATTCTCATTTTCATTCATCTTCAGATAGTTACAGATTTCTCTAGAATTTCTTCTTTCATTCACTAGTTGTTTAAGAGTGTGTTATTTAATCTCCATATATTTGTCAAAGTTCTCATTCTTTGGTAGTTTTTGATATCCAGCTTCATTGCATTGTGATCAGAGAAGATACTTTGAATAATGTGTTTAAATTTATAAAGACCTGTTTTGTGCTCCAGCATATGATCTATCCTGGAGAATGTTCCATGAGCACTAGAGAAGAATGTGTATCCTAGTGTTTGGGGGTGTAATAACCTATAAGTGTCTGTTAGGTCTAATTCATTTATCAAGTTATTTAACTTCTCTATTTCCTTGTTGATCTTCTGTCTGCTTGTTCTTTTTATAGAGGATAGTGGTGTACTGAAGTCTCCTACTGTTATTGTTCATCCATGAATCACTCCCTTCAGATATGCCAATGTCTGTCTCATGTACTTTGGAGCTCCTTGATCGGGAGCATAAATATTTATGATTGTTACTTCTTAGTGAATTGTTCCTTTTATTAATATATAACATTCTTCTTTGTCTTCTATGATATATACAAGTCCATTTTGCCTGATATTAGTATAGCTACTCCTGCTTTCTTTTGGTCACAACTTGCAAGAAAACATCGTTTTCTATCCTTTCACTTTCGATCTATTTGTATCCTTGTGTCTAAGATGAGTCTCTTGTAAATAGCATATATCTGGATTATATTTCTTAATCCATTTTGCCAATCTGTATCTTTTAATTGGTAAATTTAGTCTGTTAACATTCAAAGTTATTACTGAAAAGGCATTTCTTGGATACACCATCTTATTTAGATTTTATTTATCAGATCTATATATTCTTTTCCTTCCATCTCTTTGTATCCTTTAAGTTACCCTTACTGATACTCTTCAATTCTGTGCCCTCCTCCAGACCTTCCTCTCCTATCTTTTTTTTTTCCAACTGGCAGAACTCCCTTTAGTATTTCTTGTAGGGCTGGTCTCTTGTTGATAAATACTTTCAAGATTTGTTTGACTGTGAAAATTTTAATCTGTCCCTTAGTATTGAAGGACAATTTGGCTGGGTACAGAATTCATGGCTGGTAGTCTTACTCTTTCAGGATCTTAAACATATTATTCCACTGCCTTTTCCCCTCCATGATGCCAGTTGAGTTGTCTGAACTCAGTCTTATGTGGTTTCCCTTGTATGTAGACTGTTTCTCTCATCACTTTTAGGATTTTCTGCTTCTCTTCAACATTTAACAGACTGATTAGTATTTTACTTGGGGAAGACCTATTTGGATTTATTCTATTTGGAGTTCATTGGGCTTCTTTGATTTTTGTATTCATGTGCTTTATAAGGGTTGGAAAGTTTTCTCCCTTTATATCCTCAACCAATCTTCCTAGCCCTTTACTCATTACTTCCCCTTCTGGGACACCAATGATTCTCATATTTGTGCACTTTGCTTTGTCCATCATTTCCCTGAGATCCAAGTCAAATTTTTCCATATTTTTTGCCATTTGCTGTTTTGAGTGTTTGAAATCAGTTGTCTTGTCCTCTAGTTTGCTTATTCTTTCTTCTGCCTCTTCAAATTTGCTGCTGTGTATCTCAAGTATATTTTTAATTTGGTCTACAGCATCTTTAATCTCTGTGATATGTTATTTTCCTATTAATTCCTTCACATTCCTCTTTGTGCTCGTCTAATGTCTTCTTGACATGTCATTATCCATGGCATTTATTTTATTTAGTAGTGTTATATGAACGTATTTGATTAGTTGTTCCAAAATCTGCGTCTCCTTCAGTGTTTTCATTTTGTCATTAGGCTGGGCTATATCTGTCTGCATCTTGATATGCTTAGTGAGTGTGGTAGTTAGGTTCAGGTGTCAACTTGGCCAGGTGAAGGTGCCTAGTTCTGTTGCTATGGACATGAGGCAATGGTATGTGAATCTCATCTATTGCTGATTACATCTGCAGTCGGCTAGGAGGCGTGCCTGCTGCAATGAATGATGTTTGCTTTAATTGGCTGGTGCTTAAATGAGAGAGCTCAACGTAGCACAGACCAAGCAGCTCAGCATACCTCATCTCAGCACTCGCAGCTCAGCCCAGGCCTTTGGAGATGCAGAAAGAAATCTCCCTAGGGAAAGTTGTTGGAACCCAGAGGCCTGGAGAGAAGGCCAGCAGAGATCACCCTGTTCCTTCCCATGTAAGAAAGAACCTCAGTTGAAAGTTAGCTGCCTTTCCTCTGAAGAACTATACATTAACTAAATAAATCCCCTTTTATTAAAAGCCAATCCATCTCTGGTGTGTTGCATTCCAGCAGCTAGCAAACTAGAACAGATTTGGTACCGGGAGTGGGATGCTGCTGCAGTTTGCAAATACCAGATATGTTGGAATGGTTTTTTGGATGGCTAAGGGGAAGATTTTGGAGGAACAGTTAAGAGAATGACGGAGAAGTCCAGGAGTGCTTGAAGAGACTGTTGGTGTAAACGGAACCACTGCCAATCTGGACAAAGGGGGACACAAAAGGACAAATTGGAGTTTGCAGAGTGAGAACCATGGAAGCTCAGATCTGAAGCCAAGAAACCTCAGCCAGGAGAGTGGACCCACCCATATACATGGAGAGGGTGAGTTTGCCCTGAGGGCAGAGGATGAGTCTCCCATCTCATTGCAGTGAAAGAGTTGTGCTGCCTCAGGCTTTTGAGAAGGTATAGCACACTCCTTGGGGACTGGGGAGAGCCTGGCTGCCACCACATAGAGGGGTTGAGCATGTGCCCCAGAAATGACAGAGAGCCCAGGTGTGGCCCTGATGCTTAGAGAGGGTGGAGCCAAGTAAAATGTGGTCTCCTCAATGTCCCCCAAGGTTGATTTGGAAAGAGGTGGGCCACTGCATAGGCCCTTGGAAAGGGTGGGACTGCCACTTTCTAAAGCTGAAGGATAAATGACTTTCAGACTTTGAAATCCAATGGTGTTTGCCCTGCAGGTTTTCCTTCCAATTTCTCCCTATGGATCCTGTGACTATCCTTCCTTTGCATATTGGCACCAGATAACTTGTTTTGAGATTCATAGGTCCACAGCCAGAAGAGAATTTGTGCCACTTTAATATCGTTTAAGGTGATGCATATAGTTGCCAAGTTGACAAGGGGTGGACATGTGGTTGTTAGGTTCAGGTGTCAACTTGGCCAGGTGAAGACGCCTAGTTCTGTTGCTATGGACATGAGCCAATGGTACGTGAACTTCATCTGTTGCTGATTACATCAGCAGTCAGCTAAGAGGTGTGCCTGCTGCAATGAATGATGTTTGCTTTAATTGGCTGGTGCTTAAATGAGAGAGCACAACATAGCACAACCCAAGCAGCTCAGCATACCTCATCTCAGTACTTGTAGCTCAGCCCAGGCCTTTGGAGATGCAGAAAGAAATCACCCCAAGGAAAGTTGTTGAAACCCAGAGGCCTGGAGAGAAGGCCAGCAGAGATCACCCTGTGCCTTCCCATGTAAGAAAGAACCTCAGTTGAAAGTTAGCTGCCTTTCCTCTGAAGAACTATACATTAACTAAATAAATCCCCTTTTATTAAAAGCCAATGTGTCTCTGGTTTGTTGCATTCTGGCAGCTAGCAAACTAGAACAGTGAGCTTCTGTTGCCCTTGCAACATGTAAATATCTTCATTGCTTCACTTACTAAGTTGATTTCCTTCAGTAGTCTAAGGTTTGTGTTTGGAGGATGGATGTGGAGCAGGATGCAGGGTATTGGGCAGGGCACATCTGTGTGGTGATGCTTTGCAGAGCAGGTATAAACACAGGTTGGGGATGCTATGCTGGTGCCTTTGAGCATAGGGTGCATGTCGTCAGATTGTAGAGATACATAGGGGCCCATGGGTATGAGGTGCAGCTCAGGCAGACCTTGGAATGCAGGAGCAGGGTGCAGCATCTGGGACACAGAGGTAGAGTATTCCTAGTCCCAGGCTCCCCATCCATGCATACCTTAGGGCTCCAGACTTCTATTTGGAAAGGGGTGCGCTAGGTTGCCTGCAACAGCAGGACAGTTTCTGGTTCTCTGCATCTCAATTCTTCAGTTTTTGTAACCAGGCCCTCCCTATGTGGTGCAGAAGTCCCTCCAATGTCACTTACACTCTAGAATCACCACCTCAGTCGCCATCCCATCCCTTCTCCAGCTATTCCTTGGAGCAGGAGTGAACTCAACCTATCCCATTCCACCATCTTCTTAGAACCCTCTATTCTGCCATCTTCCTGGAACCCTGGGTCCATCCCTTTTGCAGTATTTTGTGCTATCCAACTCAAAAAGCCTCGGTTTTTATTTTCCATCAGCCTTGCCCCTTCTCTGCAAGGGCAAAAACTCCTTATTCTTTTAACACTTATACTGGATTTATCTAAGCTGGGGTCCTATTTTCATCAGTCAGAATTTGTTAATTAATTCTGCAAGTGGAGCTTGGCTGAGCTAAGCCCTTGCTGCTAGGAAAGTTTGTTTCCTTTCCCTTCTGAGAACCAGGTTGCCATGCCCATGGGGGAGGGGCGTGGGTTTCCACAGCATGTGGGACTTACCATTCTGTGCGGGGTCTCAGTAGGTCCAGCTTGTCCAGACTGGTGTAGGCTGTGTGTCCAGTCACTGATGTAGCTCCAGCAGTTGTTCTGTGCTGTTCCTCAATATTTATTAGGTGCTGTGGGGGATGAACTGGAAGATAAACTAAATTCCACAGTTCATTAAGCTGCCATCTTGCTCCTGTCTCCTGAAACTATATATTGTTTCATTTCTTTTCCTCTTTTTGTTCAAGAAATCTTTCTCAATCCCACGATGTCAGGGCAAAGCTCATCCCCAGGAGTCAGGTCCCATGTTGCTAAGAGATTTACTCTCCTGGGAGTCATGTGCCATATGGGGGGAAGGTAGTGAGTTTATTTACAGAGTTGGCTTAGAGAAAAGAGGCTACATGTGGGCAACAAAAGAACCTCTCAGTGGGGTGACTCTAAGGCATAATTATAAGTAAGCTTAGCTTCTCCCTTGCAGGAATAAGTTTCATAATGGCAAGACCCAAATCAAGGGCTTGGCTTATTAAATTGGGAGTCTCTAATACATGAGGGAAATCAGGAATTCCCCAGGTGGAGAATTTTAATATTTCCACATTGTCCCCTCCATCCCTCAAGGGATTTTATTTTCTGCGCAAAATACTCTGGGTTGTATCAACGTATTGCATTAACCTGCGCAGAATACAAAGTTCTCATTCCCTATTCTAGGTTCATTGTAATTATGTATTTTGAATAAAGGGAATTAACAATGTATTTTTGCAGGTTAATCTTGCACCTTGCAATAATGTTGAACGCTTTTTTTTAAGCTCTTGCAACTTTATTCGTGATTCTTTGGGAGTTTTTCTATATATAAAATCATGTCATCTGCATAAAGAAGTATTTTTACTTCTTCTTTTCTACTTTAGATGATTTTATTTTTCTTTATTTCCTAATTGCTCTGACTATAACTGGTAGTAGAGTTTTTGAATAGTGGTTATGAAAGCAGGCACCCTTGCCTTGTTCGTTATCTTTTAAAGCTTTCTGTCTTTCACCATTGAGGATGTTAATTCTTAGGTTTTAATAAATACTCTTTATGATGTGAGGAATATCCCTGTTTTTCTGATTTTTTTAATCATTTAAGGGTATTGGACTTTGCCAAATGCCTTTTATGCTTCGATTAAGATTATTATGTAGGATTTTTGCTTCATTTTATTAATGCAGTTTATTTCACAGTTTGATTTTCTCATGTTGAACTATCTTTACATTTCCAGGGTAAATCCCACATGATTATGATATATAATCATTTCAGTTTGCTGTTGAGTTTGATATGCTAGCATTTTCCTAAGGATTTTTCCTTTGATATTCATAAGGTATGCTGGTCTGTAATTTTCTTTTCTTGTGATGTCTTTATCTGGCATTGTATCAGGGCAATGCTGGACTGGATATGTTCCCTTTTCTCAAGTTCTTTGGAAGAGTTTGTGAAGGATTGGTATTAATTCTTCTTTTAATGTTGATAGAAATCACCAGTGAAACCATCTGAACCTGGGCTTTTCTCTATTGCGAAATTCCTAATTATTCAATCTCTTACTTGTTATATGTATATTAAGACTTTCTCTTTGTTCTTGAGTCAGTTTTGAAATTTCTGTGTTTCTGGGAATTTGTCCATTTTATCTGTTCTATACTTTATTGACATGCAATTGCTCATAATATTCTCTTATGAGCCTTTACATTTCTATGAGGTCAGTTGTACTATCTCCACATTCCTTTCTGATTTTAGTTATTTTTGTCTTCTCTCTTTTCTATTTGCCAATCTAATTAGAAATCTTTAAAAATTTTTTTTATCTTTTCAAAGAACGAACTTTGATTTCATTGTTACTCTGTACTGTTTTTCTTTTATTTCTTTTATTTCATACATTGTCACTCTGTCCTGATTCTTCTTTCTAGTTTCTAAAATCTAGTGTTGATACCCTTTAGTGAATTTTTTATTTAAATTATTGTTCTTTTCTGCTCCTGAATTTCTATTTGGTTGTTTTTTAAAACTTCTATCTCCATATTGAAATTTTCATTTTGATCATATATCATTTCCTTGATTTCCTTTAGTTTTTGTCCATGTTTTCCTTTAGCTCATTGAGCATATTTAGGAGCACTGACTTAATATCTTTGATTTGTCATTTCAATGTTGTGCTATCCTTGGGTATAGTTTCTGTCTCTTTATTTTATTCTTTTGATTCATTTGATCCTTTCCTTTCTTTGCATGCTTTGTGATTTATTATTCAAATTTTGACAATTGAATATTAAAATGTGTTGGTCCTGGGAAAACTATTCTCACTTTTACTCAGGGTCTTTCTATTGTTGAAGTCTGTAGTAGTCTATTTTCCAAACCCTTTTTGAGAAGAATATATTCTTTGTCATGTCAAGATATTGAAATTTCTGTTCCTTTTGCTTGTATTCAGCACATGCTATGACAAGATTTTCTTGTTTGCCATAGTTATAAAAAAAATAAATACTTCTCTCCTAGTCTTTGCAGACTGGCTATGTCTTGAAGCCTCTTTCAGTGTTTAGCCCAGCTTGCCCCTTGATTAGAGATCAGTCAGAGATGAAACTCTGGTTCTTTGCATATATTTTCTGAATGCGTATCTTGCTGTATGTGCATAGATTTCTAACCTCTCCATTTACACAGGTGTTCCATATTCCCCAATTTCCCAAGGAAACTGTCTATAGCCTTTCCTCCCACAGCCTAGGGGCTCACTTGTACATCTCAAATGCAAGCCTTCATCCCAGGAAGTAGAGGCTTGATTATCTTTCCTTACAGGGTTTTTGCTGTAAGTCTGCCATTACTTTGACTTGAGTGAGACCCAGGACAATTAAAACAGAGACAGGTGCCTGGGTTCGATTCCCGGTGCCTGCCCATGCATAAAAAAAAAACGGAGACTGTTGCCTTATGTGCTGGTTTGAAAGGAAGTATGCCCCCTAAGAAAAGCCATGTTTTAATATAAATCCCATTTCATAAAGGTAGAATAATCTCTATTCAGTACTGTATGTTTGAAACTGTAATGAGATCATCTCCCTGGGTGATGTGATTTAGTCAAGAGTGGTTGTTAAATTGGATTAGGTGATGACATGTCTCCACCCATTTGGGTGGGTCTTGATTGGTTTATTGGAGTCCTATAAAAGAGGAAATATTTTGGAGAATTAGAGATTCAGAGAGAGAGCAGCACTACGATGCAGAGAGTCCATGAGCCAGCAACCTTTGGAGATGAAGAAGGAAAACGCCTCCCGGGGAGCTTCATGGAACCAGAAGCCAGGAAAGAAAACTAGCAGATGACGACGCGATGTTCACCATGTTCCCTTCCAGCTGAGAGAGAAGCCCTGACTGTGTTCGCCATGTGCCTTCTCACTTGAGAGAGAAACTCTGAACTTCATCGGCCTTCTTGAACCAAGGTATCTTTCCCTGGATGCCTTTGATTGGACATTTCTATAGACTTGTTTTGATTGGGACATTTTCTCGGCCTTAGAACTGTAAACTAGCAACTCATTAAATTCCCCTTGTTAAAAGCCATTCTGTTTCTGGTATATTGCATTCCAGCAGCTAGCAAACTAGAACACCTTATATCAGTTCGTTAGATAAAAACCAGATATGATGGACTAGACATACATGCCCATTAATTTTCAAATGTGGCCTTTGCTGCTCCCTCTGGAACCAGGAACCAGTGATCTTCACTAAGAATGCAGGCTGCCATCTTTACTATGATTTTTTTTCTTTTTTGCATGGGCAGGCATCAGGAATCAAACCCGGGTCTCTGGCATGGCAGGTGAGAACTCTGTTTGCTGAACCACTGTGGCCCACCCTCCTATGATTTTTAAGACATTTAAAAATGTATTCAGTATTTCCTTGGTTGCCATACACCTTTGACTGTTTTCCGGATTTCTGAGAAATTTGTTTCTGACAGCTTCTGCTTGTTTTCTATGTTAACATGGAGTGACAGAAATTTGGATCCTCCTAGTCTGCTATCTTGCTGATGTCCTCTAGTGTATTTTTTATTTCAGTTATTGTACTTCTCAACTCCAGAATTCCTACCTGGTTATTTTTTAAAATTTCTATCTCTTTGTTAATAATCTCTATTAAATGCAACAGTGTCATCATCCTACCTTCTTTATTTCTTTAATCAAATTTTCCTTTAGTTCTATGAACATATTTATAATGACTCCTTCTAAACTGTTTCCTGTTAAACCTCATATCTGGATGCTCTCACAGGTAGTCTCTGATGTTTGATTTTTTTTTTTGGTGTATGAGTCACACATTCCTGTTTCTTTGTATGTCTCAATTTTTTTAGAAACTGGACATATTACACAATATATTGTAGCTACTGTATTACTGAAACCCTTCCCCAGGGCTTATTATTGGTGTTTGTTAATTTGTTTACTGACTGACTGGATAATGTTAGTGTTCTCTATCTCTTCCTTTCCCCCCTCACACAGTTTTAAAAGTCTGCTGTTGCTCCTCAAGGAACCACAGCTTTGGGCATTCCGACAGTCACCCTGGAATGATTGCTGTATTGGTAGGGCTTTCTTCCTCTCTTTCCCTGGTCACACCTAATTGTTAAATTCCACTAATTACAGTGATTCCTCAACAAGTTAATATATTCAAATTGTGGTTCCTTCTTCTCATTAGATTAGCTTCTGATGTCCATATTTAATATTCGTTCTTACCCCTGGAGTGGTCCTCCTTATTCCCCAGTCCCTTCTGCAAACCACAGAATTAAAGAGTAGGCTGTGTCTACATTGATACATGAATTTCCTCCCAATTCCCTGTACCATGACGTTCACTGTTTTGTGAGTCTCCCTAGATTTAAACTTCCCCATAATCTGTTGCAAATGAAATCAGTTCCTTTGGAAAGTGATTATGAGCTATATGTTTTTCACCTTGCTTCTCTCCCCAGACAAAATCTCTGATCCATGTCTATGGAATTTGGGGGAACTAACTTCTCCTGAGTGACACCTCTCACTTGGTGGAAGGGGGTAAAGTACCTTAAATCCACTCTGCTTGCCTGACAAGATGGATGAGAGCTACTGGGGCCCGTTATTCTCAGCATGTCATGCCCAATGTAGAGCCTCCATTCTGTGAGTGGCAGTTTAGCAGAATAATGGAGCCACCACTTCTCAACTGCACTCACCCAGGACTTAGCATCAGCAACAGGAAGCTTACGTCAGGAGGAGAAATGCTTTAGTCCTGCTCCTCCTGGGAAGAAAGCCCTCCACTGGGAATTGGAGGGAGAGGTTGCTATATGTTCTTGGCTACAAAAATCTGGAATAGAGTCTACTAGCTAGAAGAGAAAGGAACGGAATGATTGTCACGGTCAGGTTCATGTGTCAACTTGGCCAAGTGGTGGTACCTGTTTGAAAGGTTGGGCAAGTGCTGGCCTGTCTGTTGCAGTGAGGACCTTTCATAGAATTAAATCATGATCATGTTGGCTGCATCGACAGCTGATTCCATTTGTAATCAACCAAGGCGAGTGTCTCCTGCAATGAATGATGCTTAATCTAATCGCTGGAAGCCTTTTAAGGAGGATTCAGAAGAGACAGACTTTCTTCCTGCTTTGGCCAGTGAGTCTCTCCTGTGAACTTTTTCCAGACCCTCTATCGAAATCATTGGCTTCACAGCCTGCCCTGTGAAAAGTGGACTCTGCATTCCCACGGTTACGTGAGACACTTTTATAAATTTTATATTTGCAAGTGTTTCCTGTTGATTCTGTTTCTCTACAGAACTCTAACTAATACAGTGATCTCGGTTCAAATACTGAATACTTTTTCCTTTATTATTAAATTTTTATAGATTTTCTTGAATAGACGTTTGCCCTTAGAAACATTTCCAGAGGCTTTAAATGGTTGACATATATAATTTTTACCAGTTTCACTGTGGAGCACATCAGCTCAGTGCCTCTGCTGTCATGTTAGAAGTAGGTCTCCCTCATTCCTGATATTGGTGATTTTGTATTCTCTCTTTGTCAATCTTGTTCATCAATTTTATTGAACTTTTGGTTTGATTGAATTTCTCTATTGCTTTTCTGTTTTATATTACTATTTAATTGATTTCTTCACATATTATTTTCTTTTTTCTATTTGATTTGGTTTTATTTTGCTTTATTCTAAGCATCATTGAAAAGGAAACATATTTATTTAAGGACTTTGTAATTTTTAACATATGTTTAGTGCTTAAAGTTACCCTCTGAGCATTGCCCCAGCTGCATTTCAGAAAATTCTATATTCTGTTTTCATTTTCATTCTGTTCAATATCATTTTTATTTCCCTTAAGACTTTTCTTTAACTCATGGATTGTTTAGGAGTGTTTTATTTATTTTCCAGGTGTTTGGAGATTTTTCTGTTGTCAATATCATTGATTTTATTTTGATTCAATTATGGACAGAGAACATACTCTGATTGATTTCAACTATTTTAAATTTATTGAGGTTTGTATATGACTCAAGGTATGATCTATCTTGGTGAATGTTCCATGTTCACTTGAAAAGACTGTGTATTCTGCTTTTGTTGGTTGGAAAACTCTGAAAATGTCAATTACACACCACTGATTAATGATGTTCAGTTTTCTATGTCTTTGCTAGTTTTCCCACTAGTGGTTTTATCAATTATGGAGAGAGGAATATTTAAGGGCTCCACTATAATTGTGGATTTATCTATTTCTTCTTTCATTATGGTCTGTTTTTGCTCCATGCATTTTGAAACTCTTTTTTTCGCTGCATATACATTTAGAAGTGCTATGATTCTTAGTGAATTGACCATTTTATCATTATAGTGTCCCTCTATGTTAATTTTCTTTGTCCTTAAGTCTACTTCGTCTGATATTAATAGAGCCACTCCAACTTTTCTTTGATTGGTGTTTGCATGGTATGCCTTTTTCTACCTAGTAACAGTTAACAAATCTATGACTATATTTCAAATGTTTTTCTCATACACAGCCTATATGTGGATCATGTTTTTGTCCCCTCTTCAGAAGTGTACATTAATTGGTGTATTTATACTATTTACATCAATGTAGTTATTGATATGTTCAGATAATTTCCTCTTTTTTTTTCCTGGCAAGAGCATGCTCCAGGAATTGAACCTGGGCCTCTGGAATAGCAGGCAAGAATTTTGCCACTGAGCCACCGTTGTACTCCTTAATATGTTCAGTTTAAAGCTGCCGCTTTATTATCTGTTTTCTACTTCTGTCTCTGTTTTTTCTATACTCTGTTTCATTTTCCCGCTATCATGGTCAGGTTCATGTCTCAATTTGGCCAAGCAGTGGTACGTGTTTGTCTGGTTGGGCAAGTGCTGGCCTGTCTGCTGCGATGAGGACATATTATAGAATTAAATCATGATCATGTCAGCTACATCCACAGCTGATTCCATTTGTATTCAGCCAAAGAGGAGTGTCTTCTGCAATGAGTAATGCTTAATCTGATCACTGGAAAAACTTTTAAGGAAGATTCAGAAGAGATAGGCCCTTTCCTGCTTTGGCTGGCGAGCTTCTCCTGTGGAGTTCGTCCAGACCCTCAATCAGAGTTGTTGCCTTCACAGCCTGCCCTGCAGATTTTGGACTCTGTGTTCCCACAGTCATGTGAGACACTTTTATAAATTTTATATTTGCGAGTGTTCCCTGTTGATTCTGTTTCTCCAGAGAACCCTAACTAATACATCTTGGTACCAGGAGTGGTTCTTAAGAAACAGAATCTTAAAAATGGGTTTTTATGAATGGTTTTCTACTCTGACTGGACTCAAAGACACTAAAGACTCTGATTCCCATGATCAGAATGACACTCCCAATCCATGGAGTGAGCTGGCAAAAGAGATAGTCAAAATATCACAATTCGATTCTCTTAATCCTTCACTTGTACGAAGCCAGGCTCTGGGGGAAAATGTTTTTGACACCTTTACAGAGTTTTGTAGAAATAAGAGGTATAGAGATGTTGGTTGGTTATTGTTAGATACACTGGCTACATTAAGGAGTGAAAGAGATGGGTTTAAGGCTTCAAATGAGAAGCTTAAGCGCCGTCTGACAGATGTAGACATTTCTGTGAGTATCCTGAAGGAAAATCCTATTTCCTGTAGCCATAGACTTCAGATCTCTGAAAATCAGACTCAAAATCTTACTGTTAGAGTAGCAACTTTGCAACATAAACTGAAATCTCAAGGTTGCATGGTGTCTGCCATTAAAGTGGGGGCATTGATTGAAAAGGAGTAGGACCCTGAAAAATGGGATGGTGACATATGGATTGATAATGTTGTCGGGGGTGAGGTTGAAACCCTGGGTCATGCTGAGTCTTCTCTAGATAACCCTGTAATAGTCTGCCCTGAGGACATGGGCACATCACCTTCAGCCTGCCTTGAGGACTTGGCCACCAACCTCATCCTGAAGTGATTAGCCCTAGAGTGATTAACCCTGTTTCAGCAGATGAAACTGCAAATGAAGGTCCTGAAGCAAATGGCTTGGAAGATATTTTGAATACTTTTCATGACCCACCCCCAGCACCCCTCATTTCTTGCAGACCTATAATTAGACTAAAGTCCCAACAGGCCCCTAAAGGTGAGGTACAAAGTATCACACATGAAGAGGTACGTTATACTCCAAAAGAACTGTGTGAGTTTTCCAATTCATATAGACAGAAATCAGGGGAATATGTGTGGCAGTGGATTTTAAGGGCGTGGGATAATGGTGGGAGGAATATAAGGCTGGGTCAGGCTGAATTTATAGATATAGGCCCACTAAGCAGAGATTCTGCATTCAACATTATAGCTTGAGGGGTTAGAAAAGGTATTAACCATTTGTTTGGATGGCTGGTTGAAACATGGATCAAAAGGTGACCGACATTACCTGAGGTTGAAATGCCAGAACTGCCCTGCTATGATGTAGATGAGGGGATCCAGAGGCCTAGAAAGATTGGAATGTTAGAGTGCATTTATCATGCAAAGCCTGCTCTTACACTCCAGGAATGTCCAGAAGATGCACCTTTTATCAGAAGAGTGAGAAATAAATTTGTGAGACTAGCGCCATCATCCCTAACAAGCTCTGAAGTTGCACTTCTCTGTAGGTCAGATATTACTGTAGGAACTGCTGTCAGTGAGCTGGAATCCTTAAACACAATGGGGATGACAGGATCCCAAGTTGGCAGAAGCCAGGTGCAGCACTTAATCGCCAAAGACAAGGTAGACGTGGCTATTATAATAGACAGCCAACTTAAAGCAGGAGTCAAAATTATGTGACTCACAGAGATTTGTGGCACTGGCTAGTAAATCATGGGGTACATGCAAATACAATAGAAGGGCAGCATACTAAATTCTTGTTGGAGCTGTATAAACAAAAGAGTTCTAGGTCAAGGGAACAGAAGTCTAACCTGAATTACAAAAACACAGAGTCATGGCCCCTTAATCAGTTTCCAGACTTGAAACAGTTTACAGACCCAGAGCCCCTTGAATGAAGGGGAGGCCTGGTCCCTATGGGGGAGAAGCCTGTTACACTGCCACAAATTTATACTGTTAATCTTCCTCTAAGTCTCCCCCAAGGAGACTGACGGCCTTTTACCAGGGTAACTGTGCATTGGGGAAAAGGAAATGATCAGATGTTTCGGGGATTATTAGATACTGGTTCAGAAGTGACATTAATTCCAGGGGACCCAAAATGTCACTCTGGACCACCAGTCAGAGTGGGGGCTTATGGAGGCCAGGTGATCAATGGAGTTTTAGCTCAGGTCCATCTCACAGTGGGTCCAGTCGGCCCCCGGACCCATCCTGTAGTTATTTCCCCAGTTCTGGAATGTATAATTGGCAAAGACATACTGAGCAACTGGCAGAATCCCCACGTTGGTTCTCTAACTCATGCAGTGAGGGCTATTATGGTGGGAAAGGCCAAGTGGAAGCCACTAGAACTGCCCCTACCAAGCAAAATCGTAAATTAGAAGCAATACCGTATTCCTGGAGGGATTGCAGAGATTACTGCCACTCTTAAGGACTTGAAAGATGCAGGGGTGGTGATTCCCACCAGATCCCCATTCAACTCTCCTATTTGGCCTGTGCAGAAAACAGATGGGTCTTGGAGAATGACAGTGGATTATCATAAACTCAACCAGGTGGTAACTCCAATTGCAGCTGCTGTTCCAGATGTAGTATCATTGCTTGAGCAAATCAATACATCCCCTGGTACCTGGTATGCAGCTATTGATCTGGCAAATGCTTTTTTCTCA
>PVIY010030411.1:0-31005 GCA_004026745.1 Myrmecophaga tridactyla | reverse complement strand
GGGGAAGCAAACAACATGGATTTTTATATTTGAGGCCATTAGAGACTGAATAAGATAGGACTTGGACAAGTGACAACGCTTGTCTGAAACTGAGTGTGCTCATTGCTGCAATGGGAATAGCGAATAACTGTCATTGGGTTGTGTACACTTCAAATAACAAATGTAAACTCCCTGACAAATAGTTTAACACTCCAAACATGGTTTTTATTATTACTTTTGTTTTCTCACATCATAATGGAGTTTTATGCTCTAAATGACTAAGAGAGTGCGTGTGTGTGTTTTGAGGTGGATTGTTTTGTCTTTATCATTTTATGGCTTCTAATTAATAAGTTACCACTGATTGGGAAAAGAAATTTCTAGACAATAAAATTATGAGTCTCTCTAACACAAAAGTTTTAAGGTTTTTTTTTCCATGGTCAGGCACTGGGAATAGAACCCAGGTCTCTGGAAATTTTAAGTTTTGTAATTGTTAGTGAAATAGTTTTCAGTTTGTTTAGATGAAAATTCCAAGGAAGCAGTATTATACCAGTGACAGAGGGGAAATGAAGAGGAAAGATGCAAGGAATGAGTGAAACTGAGGAAACCTTCAAATGGCAGAATAAAGAAGGTTTTTTTAGAGAACAGCAATGGAGAGAGGATGAAAAGAACAGAATGTAGAAAAAGACTTATCAGAGCTTAAGGAAAAGAGGAGGAACGCTAATTGTCTATGAATCGAGGATATCATTAATGATGGTTGTCCTGTAATTCCTTCTTGTGGGTAGAAAGTTAAATATTGTTTTCCATGAACTATAGTGTAGTAGAAGTCAGATATCTTTGACAATTTATCCTCAACTTTGCTGACACAGCCTGGCATGTGAGAAATTGCTCTCTCAGCAGCCATAAATTTTCTAAAAGTTTCATTTCATTCTAGGGAGAAATTTAAGTGTCCATTCCAATAGCAATAAGAAATAATAAATCCCATTTTAAGCACATAATTCTTGCTGTGAACTTATATATGTAATCTTTACTAGTCTTTTCTTTTCTTGTGAATTAATTTTGAGTAGCAATCTGTTCTAAGATATTCAGAGTAGGCACAGATTCATGGAAAGAAAGGCAAAAAGGATGATATAGCAGAGACAATTGCTTTTTAAAAAGTCCATATTTGTATGACATGGCTAATGTCCATTGATACTTAGCAAATTGGTAGACCATAGCTGTATTGACATTTCCATTCTCAAACTAATGGTTTATAAGGACTGTTAGCTTTATCCTTAGAGTCCTGGTAGCCCAGGGCAAGTGTTTACTTCCAAGCATCTGCTCACCACTTAGTTTATAATTATAATTCTGAATACAGGCAGAGCTGGTAGCAGTAGTTCTAAATTACCACTTTGGACAAGCATATAAATGATGAAATCTCATTTATGACTGATGTGTCTGCTGAAAGTATGCTTTCTGGTGTTGTTTAGATCTTTCAAAAATCATAGGATTTTTAAACCACAAAGAAGTATAATTTTGCGGTAATGACTAAGATAATTAATTTTCTTCCTGTGTTTTCTTTTTCTTTGTTTTCTTTTGTACTTTGCGATACTTTTCAGTCTGTACCCCTGGAGACTATTTCTTTCTCTCTCTCTCTTTTTTTTTTTTTTTGTTACCAATAGCATGGCTCATACAAATTATACTATATATTGGGATATTATGTATTTTGTTAGAGACTAAGATATCATATAAGATGGGATATTTTCCATGAAGTGTGTTTAAAGCCTGACTGAAAAGTTTCCATTGCTTTTCATAGTTTAAAATTTAAATTCTAACAAGCACAACTTTTCATCCTTTCTCTGGGTGGCCCTAAAGGGTCAGCATGCCAAAGTGCCCTGGTTGCATCTGTGGATTAGGAGCTTCTTCCTGAAGAGCTTGGAGGGTTTGGATAATGACCACCAAAGCACAGTGCTGCTGAGTGACAGCCGAAATCAAGGTGGGCGACCATCTCCAGCACGGCCACTGCAGGTGACACTTACAAACTGCTCCTCATATCTGTGAGTGCTGGCAAAGTCCTGTCAGCAACGGCAAAAACCATGCCTTCCAGTCTTAGAGTTAAAAGGTGCAACTCACGGTAGTGCTGCAATAGATCTACCTGCAGCTGAGTATATTTTACTTCAACCTGAAATGGGTATTCAATTAATTAGCACTGGAGTTTCTGGCCCTTTGCCCAACCATACCATTGGCTTAATAATTGGAAGAAGTAGTTTAACTAAGCAGGGTCTATTTATACAAATTGGTTTAATTGACAGTGACTATAAAGAGGAATTGAAAATTATGGCTCAATCTTTACAGCCTTTTCAAATTAAAACTGGGCAATGCATTGCTCAGTTACTACTGTAACCTTATCATGTTCCTCCTCTGCATTTTAACCATCAAGGAGGTTTTGGGTCAACTAGAAATGAAATTTATTGGCAGACAGTTATTGGGTATGACCACCCAGAAATTACTATTACTATTAAAGATAAAATTTTCCTGGGATTGATTGATACTGGAGCTGATGTAACCATCATAGCTAAAAGATATTGGTCCCAGAATTGGACATTAAAAAAGGTACCTACTGTTTTTACCGGCATAGGTACCATGACTGATATTTATCAGAGTATTGAAACATTTGAAGTAATCAGCCCGGAAGGACAAAAATCAACATTACAACCCTTCCTGGCAGATGTTGGTTTGAATCTCTGGGGCAGAGACTTGCTTTCACAGTGGGGAGCATATTTACATATCCCTCACTTATCAGATAAGGCAGAACAACTATACTTGAACATGCAGTTTCAAAACATTAGGCAAACAAGGGATTATCAAGGTTTAGAATATTGTAAGGAGCAGACAAATTTATAGTGGGGGCCATTGAAACAAAGGGCATAATTACCCCAATAATATGGCTTATTACAACACCAATATGGGTGGATCAATGGCCCCTTCCTCAAGAAAAATTGAATGCCCTTCATAATCTTGTTCAAGAGCAATTACAGTTATTGAACCTTCCCAAAGTCCATGAAATTCTCCAGTTTTTGTTATTAAACAGAAATCTGGGAAATGGAGAATGCTGACTGATGTAAGAGCAGTAAATAAAGCCATGAACCCTATGGGTGCACTTCAACTGGGGGTTCCTCAACCCTCTATGATTCCTCCATCTTGGAAATTAGTTATTATTGATTTAAAAGATTGCTTTTTTGCTATCACTTTGCATCCAGTGGATAAAGAAAAGTTTACTTTTTCCGTTGTGACACTGAATAATCAGGCTCCGATGCAAAGATATCAATGGCGTGTCTTGCCCCAAGGGATGATGAACATTCCCACCATGTGTCAACTATTTGCGCATCAACCCTTACAAGAAATAAGAAATAAATTTCCAGTGGCCCTTGTTATTCATTATATGGATGATATTTTAATTGCATGTGACAGTGATGACTCTTTGGAAAAGGTTTTCTGTGCTATTATAGAAATTTTACCTGAATATGGGCTGTAAATAGCTCCAGAAAAGATTCAAAAGACTGAGCCTTACCTATACTTAGGAATGCAAATAGCTGCTAATAAAATAATTCCTCAAAAAATACAATTAAGATGGGATAATTTACAAACTTTAAATGATTTTCAAAAACTGTTAGGTGATATTAACTGGGTTACACCCACTTTAGGGATTCCTAGTTATATGTTACAAAACTTGTTTGATATTTGACAAGGAGATTCTGATTTATTAAGCAAAAGGTAGTTAACAGCTGTGGCTGAACAAGAGTTACAATTAATTGAACAACGCATCCAGAAAGGACTAATTGCAGCTGCTATTCCAGATGTGGTATCATTGCTTGAGCAAACCAATACATCCTCTGGTACTTGGTATGCAGCTATTGATCTGACACATTTTTTTTGTCAATAACTGTTAAACCAGAAAAAGTTTGCTTTCATCTGGCAAGGTCAGCAATATACTTTCACTGTCCTACCTCAGGGGTATATCAACTCTGCAGCCCTATGTCATAATCTTGTCTCAGAGACCTTGATCATTTCTCCTTCCCACAGGACATCACACTGGTCCATTATACTGATGATATCATGTTGATTGGACCTAGTGAGCAAGAAGTAGCAATTACTCTAGACTTCTTGGTAAGGCATTTGCATGTCAGAGGATGGGAGATAAATCCAAAAAAATGCAGGGGCCTTCCACCTCAGTGAAATTTCTAGGTGTCCAGCGGTGTGGGGCATGTTGAGCTATCCCTTCTAAGTTGAAGGATAAGTTGCTGCATCTGGCCCCTCCTATGACCAAAAAAGAGGCACAACACCTAGTGGGTCTCTTTGGATTTTGGCAACAACATATTCCTCATTTGGGTGTGCTACTCCAGCTCATTTATCGAGTGACCAGAAAAGCTGCTAATTTTGAGTGGGACCTGAACAAGAGGAGGCTCTGTGACAGGTCCAGGCTGCTGCACAAGCTGCTCTGCCACTTGGGCCATATGATCCAGCAGATCCAATGGTGCTGAAAGTGTCAGTGGCAAATAGAGATGCTGTCTGGAGACTTTGGCAGTCCCCTATAGAAGAATCACAATGTAGACCCTTAGGATTTTGGAGCAAAGCCTTACCATCTGCTGCAGATAACTACTCTTCTTTTGAGAAACAGCTTTCGACCTGCTACTGGGCCCTAGTAGAGACTGAATGCTTAACCATGGGCCACCAAGTTACCATGAGACCTGAGTTGCCTATTATGAGCTGGGTGTTGTCTAACCCACCAAGCCATAAAGTTGGGGGTGCGGAGCAGCACTCTACTGTAAAATGGAAATGATATATATGAGATAGGGCCAGAACAGGTCCTGAAGGCACAAGTAAGTTACCTGAAGAAGGGGCCCAAATGCCCATGGCCTCCACTCCTGCCACATTACCTTCTCTTTCCCAGACCAGAGCTATGGCCTCTTGGGGAGTTCCTTACAGTGAATTGACTAAGGAACAGAAAACTCGGGCCTGGTTTACAGATGGTTCAGCATGATATGCAGGTACCACCTGAAAGTGGACAGCTGCAGCACTACAACCCCTTTCTGGGGTGTCCTGAAGGACAGTGGTGAGGAGAAATCCTCCTAGAGGGCAGAACATTGAGCAGTGCACCTGGTTGTTCATTTTGTTTGGAAGGAAAACTGGCCAGAGGTGCGTTGGTATACTGACTCATGGGATGTTGCCGATGGTTTGGCTGGATGGTCAGGGACTTGGAAAGACCATAATTGGAAAATTGGTGCCAAAAAGGTCTGGGCAAGAAATATGGATAGACCTTTCTGAGTGGGCTAAAAACATGAACATATTTGTGTATCATGTGAATGCACACCAGTGGGTGACTTCAGAGGGAAGGTTTTAATCATCAAGTGGATAAGAGGACCCATTCTGTGGATACCAGTCAGCCTCTTTCCCCAGCAACTCCTGTCATTGCACAATGGGCTCATGAACAAAGTAGTCATGGTGGTAGGGATGGAGATAATGCATGGGCTCAGCAACATGGACTTCCACTCACCAAGGTTGACTTGGCTACAGCCACTGCTGAATGCCCAATCTGCCAGCAGCAGAGACCTACACTCAGCCCCTGATATGGCACCATTTCCTGAGGTGCCCAGCCAGCTACTTGGTGGCAGGTTGATTACATTGGACCACCCCCTTCATAGAAGAGGCAGCAATTTGTTCTAAATGGAATAGACACATATTCTGAATATGGGTGTTCTTTCCCTGCACACAATGCTTTTGCCAAAACTACCATCCATAGGCTTACAGAATACCTTATCCATAGTCATGGTATTCCACATAGCATTGTTTCTGATCAAGGAACACACTTCACAGCAAATGAATGAAATGTGGAAATGGGCACATGCGCATGGAATTCTCTGGTCTTACCATGTTCCCCATCATCCAGAAGCAGCTGGATTGATAGAACAGTGGAATGGCCTTTTGAAAATTCAATTACAGTGCCAACTAGGTGGCAATACCTTGAAAGCCTGGGGTAATGTTCTCCAGAAAGCTGTATGTGCTCTGAATCAGTGTCTGCTGTATGGTGCTGCTTCTCCCATAGCCAGGATCCATGGGTCCAGGAACCAAGGGGTGGAAATGGGAGTGGCACCACTCACTATTACCCCTAGTGATCCACTAGGAAAATTTTTGCTTCCTGCGACCCTGAGCTCTGCTGGTTTACAGGTTTTAGTTCCAAAATGGGGAGTGCTTCCACCAGGAGAAACAACAATGATTCCATTGAGCTGGAATCTAAGACTGCCACCTGGTCACTTTGGGCTACTCATGCCCCTAGATCAACAAGCCAAGAAGGGGATTACATGATTGTCTTGGGTGATTGACCCTGACTATCAGGCGGAAATAGAACTGCAATTATACAATGGAGGTAAAGAAGAGTTTTCTTGTAGTATAGGATATCCCCTAGGACATCTTTTAGAACTACCATGCCCTGTGATTAAAATCAATGGAAAACTGCAAAAAACCAATCCAGGCAGGACTATCAATGGCTGTGAAACTTCAGGAATGAAGGTTTGTGTCATCCCACCAGGCAAAGAACCACAGCCAGCTGAAGTGCTTGCTGAGGGTAAAGGGATCATGGAATGGGTAGTGGAAAAAGGTACTGATAAATATGAACTATGACCACGTGATCAGTTACAGAAATGAGGACTATGATGCTGTTTTGTTCCTGTTATACTATTTAAGTTGTAAGATATCAAGTTTAAGAATGAATGTTACCCAAGGACTTGCATCCTATTGTGGAGAGAGTTACTGTGCTTCCAGTTATATGCAGGACAGTTGAGTATTGTTAGGTGAAAGAAAAAAAAATGTGTGCTTTAATGTTTTTTATTTAGAAATTAAGTATGGTTTAAGGTGATATATATAGCTGCCAAGTTGATAAAGGGTGAGCTGTCATGGTCAAGTTCATGTGTCAACTTGGCCAAGTGGTGGTACCTGTTTCTCTGGTTGGGCAAGTGCTGGCCTGTCTGTTGCAATGAGGACATTTCATAGAATTAGATCATGATCACATCAGCTGCATACACAGCAGATTCCATTTGTAATCAGCCAAGGGAAGTGTCTTCCCCAATGAGTGATGCTCAATCTAATCACTGGAAGACTTTTAAGGAGGATTCAGAAGAAACAGACTCTCTTCCTGCTTTGGCCAGCAAGCCTCTCCTGTGGAGTTCATCCAGACCCTCCATAGGACTCATCAGCTTCACAGCCTGCCCTGTGGATTTTAGAGTCTGTGTTCCCGTGGTCATGTGAGACACTTTTATAAATTTTATATTTCTCAGCGTTCCCTGTTGATTCTGTTTCTCTAGAGAACCCTAACTAATACAGGGGCTCATAGAAAAGTTTCTGTATCATATTATAGATGTTGGACTTCATTATAAACAGTTAATTATATAATTAAATATGTGGTTATAAAGATTACTTTTTGGTTAGTATGCAGGACCGTTTACTAGAATAAGATTGGGAACTGTGAGACCACGCTATCTGAAATAGTTATGTGTTCAAGTGGGAGAGAAAGAGTACCTAAATTAAGATGGTAGCCATGGGTGGATAGGAGAAATGGATAGAAAACATGTAAAATAAATCAAATTATCAGAGTTTAGTGACTTTTTGATGTGTGAGTGGGAGTTAAAAGCAGAACAAGTATACTTCCCAGGTTTCTGGTTTATATGGCTCTATATAGGGTAGTTTCACTTCTTTTTACAGAGAATATATGGAAAAGAATGGATTTATGGCAAGGATTATAAATAGTTATAATTTTGAACATGATGAGAAGGATGTGCTTGTGGGATCTATAGGTGAGTGTGTCATAAGAAATTAATTAAATTATTTTGTAGCTCAGTAGAGATGTCTGGGACAAAGATACAGACTTGGGAATCAGGTGCATTAGTTAAAGTCATGATAACTGATAGGTTTATTGAGAGACAGCAGGTTCAGGGAGAGAAATGAAAGGCTAGGACAGTGTATTATGGATAACTAATATTTAAGAGATGTACAGAAGAAGATAAATTTCCAAAAGAGACAAGAAGAAAGGTCAGAGATAAGCAGTAAAATCAATGAACTATATAGTACATGGTACACCATGAAGCTAGCCAAGATATTCACTTTAATCAAATGAGTAATTCTAAGGCCATATCTTTTAGATACAAGACTATTTTTCATGCATAGAGCTACACTGAAGTTAATAATTGTAGAAAAAATGAAATGGAACTTACTAAGAGAAAGCCATTATTATCCTTCAGGAAAAATAACATTTTTAACATAATTTCACGTTTGTATTGACCAATACAAGAGTGAGCATTAAGCAGCAGGTATAGAAAATTTTAACTTTCAAAGAGCCTACCATTAAGGTGTTAATCAGAAATAGAATTCAAGTATGGAGCAACTTCATTGTGAAAATGGTAAGTAGTCATTATACAATGTGAAATAAGAAGTCAGCCGATAGAACTGATGCCAAGGATAGAGGGACAGGAGGCCAAAGATTTCCAAAGTGAAGTTTATTAATAGTTCACCCTGCTAGGAATCTGTCACATTCAAAAGGAGTTTCTAACAGTACTCTGGCAGTTCACCTTATACTCTAGCAACTCCACAACATTCTTTCTTTTTCAACTTTTTATTTTGAGATAATCTCAAACTTAAAGGACATTTACAAAAATGAAGCAAGACCCAGATAGAGAATTTCAACATACCCGCCTACCCAGATACCCAGATCCACCAACATTTAATAATTTGCCACATCATTTTGTCTGTCTGTCTATTATCTATCTATCTATCTATCTATCTATCTATCTATCTATCTATCTATCTATCTATCTATCTATCTGTCTGTCTGTCTGTCTGTCTGTCTGTCTGTCTGTCTGTCTGTCTATCTATCTATCTAATCTTCTGAACATCAGTGTGTAGGTTGTATACATCATGCTCCCTGATGCCAAATATTATTTCCAAAGAGCAAGGATATTCTCTTAGGTAATCACCTTAAGTACAGTTATTGAGTTAAAGAAATTTAACATTGATATAAAGCTTACAGTCTCAATTTCAATTTTTTCTTACATCCCAATAATGTATTATTAGTGCCTGATATAGTAAACAGACTGTCATGTGCCTGGGGTTTTCTTCCTGCTTAGGAGGGAGCTCAGGCTCTGTGCTGTCACAATCCACCCCCACCTAACAGATTTTGTTGACCATAGGACAGGCATTGCATCCATATACCACCACAACAATAAAGACAAACAGAAATACAACAGGAAGACAGCAAAAAGACAACAGATAAGTAATAATCCAAAATGTAAGACAGGTAATCCAACAAAGAAATGCTACCAAGATTGAGTAAGTGTATTAAACCAAGTAGAAAGGGGTCAGTGGACAATTGATCAATACTGCATATGTATTTTTGTGTATGATTAAAAGCTTGTGAAATATTGTGTGGGTAATCAGGGATATATACAAAACATTGTATGTTTATAAGGGCACAGTTTCTGCCTTGTGCTGAAGTTAAAATGCCATACCCATTCTATTTTCTAAAAATAGTTTCTATAATTGGGTGGTCTCATCATTTAACAATGATATTGCCAACTTAGATTCATTACACGCATGAAATATATGGTTAGCTAAAGCTCTTATATGCTTTTAGTAACCATTGCAGCTCCCCGTGGGGCAAGAATAGGTAAAAGATAAAATCATCCTGAGGTACACTTTACTTGATATCTAAGTTTAACCATTTACCGATTGCTAGGTGTGTGTGGTAAAGAATCATACAATGTGGTGGTGACACAGGCTGTCCCTATGTATGTCCTGTCCAATCATAAGGTAAATAGGGCCATTCAGATTGCCAACAGATCCATGAGGAGGCACATGCTCCATATCTGTGAGAGGTATTTGCCATTGGAAAAGGCTATCATTTTGTAGCTTAATGGTAACATTATACATTTCTGAAGGTAACCACTGCATAAGTTGGTTCCCATTAAGACGTTCCATGCAAACAGGGTCAATACGGGCTAAGGTTACTGCTTCTGCTGTCAGCCATCCTACCCCATCATGTACAACAAACCCTAACATAGGTCAGACTTATTTACTTGCTCCCTCATAAGTTAAAAAAAACAACAACATAAGCTTGAGTTTCATTATAAGACATTAATTGGATTTCAATTTTGAAAGAGAAAGCCTCCCTCCAGATTTGTTGGTGTGTCAAATTATACCACATCGACAGTGTGTTCCACATAGTCCAGTTAGCAGGAGCAATGATCCAGGGAAGGCCAGGTCAGTGCAAACCCAACATTGGGTTCGATTGTGGGCATAGGTTACTGGTGAAGCCCCTGTAGAAATGTGTTTGCTAGGGTGCTATGGGTGAAAAGAAAATGTTTATGGGAAACAATAAGGGGTAATTTTTTTTTTATCTAATAATACATAGTGCAAGAATTCCATTGATAGATAGTAAGACACCAGCCAGAAGGGCACTGTAGAGGTTTTAAATACCAGGAACTCTACCCCTGTAAGTCTTGAGAGTCTCACCATGACATCAATCATTAGTCTAGTCATAATAAGGGCCCACCTAGTCATACATAAAGTTCCTATAGGAATAGAAGCCCCCACATTGGTGATAATAATTTTGACAGGCATATTTTCTTTATAAATCTTGGCCATATTACAATGCTTTGAGTGACTCCTATTCCCGATGGGCTTAAGATTCCTAACCAGGGCAGCTGCACAGCCCAACACCAAAGCTAAAGGACCTCATTTCTCTCCAGTTGATGGTCTGAAGCATAGGCAACAATAAATTATTATTATTCACCCTTATAGCTGTTAAGTAGCTGGCTCTTTTATTTATATCCTTAGTGTTTGCATTGGCCCTACCATTAGCATTTCAATTAAAGCTGCAGCTGCAGCCAGAGTAGTGTAGTGTTTAGGTATGTTAGAGCCTGATTATAGCCTTTTAGTTCATTGTTACAGGGATTTCTTATTATCTTTCAACTGTCTCTTTAAGGGGCCATTCATTCATCCTAGAAGGACTATGCCTGTAGAGTTATAAGGTAGATGAAATGTCCACACTACATCATAGTCCATAGCCCATGCTTGAATCAATTGCCAGTAAAAGAGGTCCCTGATCACTACCTATTTGTGTAGGTATCCCATGGAGGCACTTAATGTTTCTAGACAGTGTATGGCTGCTTTAACTTTTCCCACCAGAAAACCCAACAGAAGTCTGTTGGTAATATTTATCAAGGTAAATCAAGCATACCTTACCCTCTGAGAGTGGAAGGGGGCTGATGTACTCCACTTGCCACCAGGCCACTGGAGCCTGTGACTGGCAGATGTGTCCCATTTGGTGGGGCAATTGGTATGGTTGTCACAAGGAGCACAATGGGCACTCCATTGTGATACCTGTAAATTGTTGGTGCACAATGGAGTAACTGGAACTGCTGGATTAAATGTCAGGTTTGATACCTTCAGTGTCAACTCTTTTGATGAAACTACATGGCTGCTTGTTCTGGTTTGCTAGCTGCTGGAATGCAACACACCAGAGATGGATTGGCTTTTAATAAAAGGGGATTTATTTTGTTGGTTCTTCAGAGGAAAGGCAGCTAACTTTCCACTGAGGTTCTTTCTTATGTGGAAGGCACAGGATGGTCTCTCCTGGTCTTCTCTCCAGGCCCCTGGTTTCCAACAACTTTCCCTGGGGTAACGTCTTTCTGCATCTCCAAAGGCCTGGGCTGAGCTGCAAGTGCTGAGATGAGGAATGCCAACCTGCTTAGCTGTGCTACGTTGCCCTCTCTCATTTAGGCACCAGCCAATTAAGTCAAATGTCACTCATTGCAGCAGACACGCCTCCTAACTGACTGCAGATGTAATTAGGAGCAGATGAGGTTCACGTACCATTGGCTTATGTCTGCAGCAACAAGACTAGGTATGCTCACCTGGCCAAGTTGACAACTGAATCTAACTAACACACTTCTTCTCATGTTTCAGTAGTGTAGCTTCAGACTAGAGCAAGGATATCTGTCTCAACACTCCTGGGTAGTATGTTAGGAGTATGAGCAGGAACATAGTAGACAATTACCTTTCATCACTGGCAGGCATCCCAGGTGTCTTGCCACAGTTCTTGTCCCTATAGGGAGCAATCTATGACTGTACATTGCTCTTGTTCCAGGTTGCCATCCAGGTCATGGGGCCTTTGTAAATAGCCCAGCTGTTGGTATAGGTAGTTAGCACAATTTTCAGAATATATTGCATGTTTCATCCCAAGACCCTGCAAAATATCTTGCAATTCTTCCATAGATTGCCAATGGGGAGTTTTGTGTGAAATATATCCCTCATCGGGCCAGTCAGTCTTATATATAGTTACTAGCTAGGCTGACAAAGAAACCATTTCTTCATGATTTAAGGTGACATACAGGTGCTGGCATAGGGATGAATGCATCATAGTAGATGCTAGCTTACTCATTTCTGTCCTATTTAATTTTACAAACTCAGCTCCTGTGTCCCATAATCGTAAAAGCCAATTGGTAATGACTCCCTGGCTTTCTGCCTATTTCACTGCCCAAGATCACCTAATTCAGCAGCAGTATAATCTCTCATGGATAATGTGGTGTTTCTGTTTAGAAGGTTGTAAATTCTGGAGGCCCACCAATTAGGTCAGCACTGTGCTATTTTTAATTTTTACTGGAGCACCCTGGTATGCTTGCCAGAGTGGATTCTTTTCCTCCACTTCCCATACTTCTTCATTTTTCTCTTCTTCATCATCAGGTGGAAAGCCTATGAGATACCAATTTTTTGGGTTCCACCCTGGATTAGGTAGTATTCTCCAGACTCAAACTCAGTCTGGAGTTTCAAGCACTAGCTCAAGCACATCTACAAGCTAAAGTTTCTAACTGATCATCCACATGCAAGCACTTGGTTAAGGCATCCTTCTCATCCACTTGAGGAAGCCATGTATCTCTTAGTAATTTTATTTCCTCCTCTCTATGACAGGATGTTGTTTTGCTGCCTGCTCTGTCTCTGTGGCCATACATAAGTCTCTAAAAGGGGCCAGGCTATGGCTGCCACTACTTGGTGTTCTCCTTTCCTTTTTCTAAGATTTAGTTGTCCCAGTATGTGTTGTAAAAGAGTTAGGAATCCAGCTGGAGTTTTTAGGATGTCCCCAAATTCTCACAATGGTCTCCATCCATCCAAGAGGGCAGCCACCTTTTCCTACATAGATGATGGAGGTCAACCCAAGATTTCCTCCACCAAGTCTCCCTTCCCTGGAGCCATGCCTACTGTGGCTGGTGGTATTGAGGTCTCCTGGCTGGCTCACCAATTGTTCAGACCCAGACTGAATTTGTAAAAAGCATGAGCCAGTGCTACCATGAGACTGAAAAATATGCCAGACACTGAAGTAGACATAGATTTATTAGGGCTTATGAGCAGGAGCATGTCTCCAGAGGAATAGTGCCCCTCAAAGGACACATATTGTTCAAAGGAACAATATGTATATGGTTTTAGAACAAAGACATTCCATATAATATAAGGTCATCAGACCTCTAGTATAATCATTAAAAGGTTTTTAGACCTGATGTTCTACTAAGATTAATGTTCAGGACTAAGATACAATGAGTGTCAGCCAACTCCCATCTCTTTACATTTGTGATCACATTCTTTTCTTTTGGGGTAGATTGTTTTCTTTCTTGATCTTTGTCTTGGTGAAACAGACTGTTATGTGCCTGGGATTTCATTTCCATTTAGGAGGGAGCCCAGGTCCTGAGAGGCCACAAGAGTTGTCAGTTTATGCCCTTTGTTTACTTAACTCACAACACCAGGGCCTAGCAGATTGAAAGTACTCATAAAATTTTGTTGAATAAATGATTGAATTAATGAAGGAATGAAGTAACTAATATTGAGTACTTAATGTATTTGTGATCAATTCATATGCATATGCCCTTCATTGATGATATGGATACTGTGTTTTTATTTGTTACAATTATATTTCCATTTAATATTTGAGTTTTATATGCAAAAGCTTTGATTTTTAGTCTTTTCACTGCTTTTAAATTTTATATTGTCCACCCCCACCAGACTGTGGGATTATTATTTCTTTTGCTTTTAAATGGAAAGAAGTCAATTAAATCTGATTGTAGTTCTAATTAGAAAAATTAGTTCACATACATGTATGTATACATTTAAGAATAATGTAAATCAGTGGCATTAAAATCTTTTCTTTTCTTACAACTAAAAGAATTTTGAAAAATTCTGAACTCTTCACAATTTTAAGTTGATACTAAAATTTTTATTATAAGTTTAAGAGTTGCAAATAATTTTGTTTTAAGGATAAAATACCTTTTCTTATCTTTGTAAAAATATTGATCATTTGATTTTTTAAAATAATTCATTCTGACAATTGTAACACTAGAGAAAAGCTGCAAATAGACTGCAAAAAAGCTCCCATATCTTCTTCAATACATCTCTCTCATAGCTTCCTTTTCCTTCCTGTTTTCTCCTCCTTTTTATTTTCTGTCCTTCTTTTTTCCCTTCCTTGTAATCATTACCTTTTTTGTTGAACTACTTGGGAGCAACCAGCAGGCCTGTGGCTCTGTCACCACTAAATACTCCACTCTGTATTTCCCAAAAAAACAAAGGTACACTCTCATATAATTACCATAGAACATTTTCAGCCAGGAACAAACATTGACATGCCAATGAGACAGAGAGCATTGTCTCATCTATGCACCACATTGAATTTTCCAACTTTCCCAACAATGTTTCAAAGTTTCCTTTACTTTTCTGATGTAGGATCCTATCCAGAAATCTGCATTGGATTTAGTTTCATATTTCTTCATTCTCCTCCACACTGAAACAATTCCTTAGTCTTTCCTTGCTTTTTTGTCCTTATAATTTTAAAGAATATAAATCTTATATTTTATATCATGACCTCTATCTGGTCCTATTCAATACACTTCCTAATTGTCAGGCTCAGGTCATGATTTTTAGGTGAGATTATCACAGAAATGATACTGTTCCCTGCTCAGCACATCAGAGGGCACCTGATATTGACCCATGCTGTCAATAGCGATTTTTTAAACCATGATTCTCTGATCATGTTAGTGTATGCCTCATTTTTCCACTATAATGTCAACAGTTTTCTATCTATATTGAATTAGCATTTTGTAGGAAGATATTCTGGCAATATGTCAACATTTTGTTCCTCATCAAACCTCCCTCCACCATGTTTAGCCTTCACTGTAACTCTTGCCTAAATCACTCACCACTATAATTGTTGCCTAATGATGAGTTTCTATTTCCATCATTTCTTCTGAAGTTTTGTGTTATCCTGTTTCTGTAAAAAAAAATCTTGCCCTCCACATTTATTTTATGAGTCACTTATTTATATCAGTATGAATTCATGGATCCTTATTTTGTTCCTAGGGTGGTAATCAGTTATGTTTATTATTTGTTTTGATTTGGCCATTGAGAACCTCTTCAGCGTGGCTCCTGACACATGACTGTAATTCTTTGAGTACTTCCTTATTTTCTGGATTAAAAAAAAATGTCAGGTTCCAGAAGCCCTGTTCCTTTTAGGGGAGGAAGATATTTATAAACCACAATCTTGGGTGGTACAATAGTTTCTCAGTGGCAGAGTTCTCGCCTGCCATGCCAAAGACCCGGGTTTGATTTCCGGTGCCTGCCCATGCCAAAACCAAACAAAAACAAAGCACAATCTGGACTCACAGTGTACCACTGCCAGGAGGGTATATATGCTTCTAGGCACTCTAGACCAGCAACAGAAGTAGGGAAGATATGTATTTGCATACTTATATACTTATCTACACACACATAATTATTTCTTAATACATCTGTTTATATATCTTTTTTTTTTTTTTTTTTTTTTTTTTTTTTTTTTTTTTTGCATGGGCAGACTCTGGTAATCGAACCTGGGTCTCTGGCATGGCAGGGGAGAACTCTGCCACTGAGCCATGGTTGCCCACCCATACATCTGTTTATATATCTTTTTAAACATGAGTTTATAAAAACTGATGAACTTTTCTTCATAAAATTAAAACATTCTGCTCTTTGAAAGACAGTATTAAGAAAATGTGAAGACATGTTGCAGAATTAGTGAAAATAGTCTCATATCATTGTTCTGAAAAAGGACATTTATCCAGACTATATAAAGAACACATACAATGCAGTAATTAGAAGACAGACTACCCAATTTAAAAAATGGGCAAATGTTTAACAGACACTTCACAAAGAAGACATTCAAATGGACAATAAGCACATTTAAAGGTCAACATCATTAGTCATTGGGTTAGTTCAAATTAAAACAAGGAGATACTACCACATACCCAGTAGAATGGTCAGAATTTAGAAGACACAATTAAAAAGTATGCAAAGATGAAACAATTGGAATTCTCACATATTGCTGATGGAAATGTAAAATGGAATAATGACACAGCAGAATCACATAATATATAACGTTAACTTACTATAAGACATAGAAATTCTACTTCTAGGACTAAGGTAGATATACATTTAGTCATTTACCAAAGAGACATGAAATTGTATGTCCACACAAACAGGGAGACAAATGTTCATAGCAGCTTTTCTTTCATATTTTACAAAAACCTAACCCAAATACCCATCAACAGAAAAATGGATTTAAAAACAGATATATTTATACAATGGAATATTATACAGCAATAAAAACAAAAGAAGTAGTGATAACTACATTAATGTGGATGACTCACAGAAGCATGTTAAGTGAAAGGCTCCAGATGGAAAAATATATATATTCTACATGATTACATTCATATAATATTGTGGGACAAGCTAAAGTAACCTACAGTGACAGAAAGCAGGTTGGTGGTTGCATGTGGATAAAGGGCATAAACTACTGCAAAGGGACATGAGATTTTGAGGGTGAGGGAAATGGTTTATATATTCACTTTGGTGATGATCACATAGGAGTTTACATGTATCAAAACTCATTGGGCTGTACTCTTCCAGTTAAATTTCCATTTAACTGTGGAGAAATTTCATCTGAAAAAAGTTGACATAAAGACAAAATAATTTCACACTGATAGCTCCAATTCCAATCCTATACCTCTGAGTGCTTTTCAGACTACCACCATTCCAGAGTTGTCAGTATCTTTCCCAAAGGCAAGAAAGTTCCTTATAATGTATTTACTTATTTACTCAATGTACTTAATCTCCCAATCATGCTGTCCTGTTCTCTGCATCCTTGAGTTGTCTCCAGGATGAATCCTGCTTACCTCTCCCTCCCCAGGCAACTGGCCAATTGCTGATTCATTTTGCTGACAAGAGAAGGTAGGAAAAGATGGGAGGATCTAATGGAGATTACAGTTTTATTCTATACATCAGCTTTATTTCCAAATAATCCTTTTTTGTTTGTTTTCATCTTTCACTGGAAGTTCCATGTATGGAGTGTTATGTAGAGTGATAGGATGGCCCAACTAGTCATTTGTTGAAGTTCCTCCAAATCTCTGTCTAGTTTATCCAGTGAATTTTTCAACCTCTGTCTGAGTATGAGCAGGAGGGGTTAAATGTACCTGAGTGTGAGAGTTTGAGAAGCAGAGAGATTAACTGGGTTGGTACTGTCATCCTTCTGTGCTTGGAATTTCACTTAATTCTTCTCTCTTCAGACACAAGTTTCACTGGCTGCTGCTTTGTCTCGTTTCTAGAATGCAATGATTATTATCTTACATTTTGCCATAGAATAAATGTTCAGGCTGCTCCCAGGGGTAAGTTGTTGTCTGGCAGTGTGGGAGTGGTGCAGGGGTGGTACTAGGATTGGATGATCCAACTGCTCTAATAACAGACTTTCATCCTATCTTTCTGTTTTCATTTCTTGGCCTTCTAATACTCCATTCTTACTAGTGTCTTCAAATTGGACCCTTCAGGGGTTCTTAGAGTAATATATCTTGCTTCTCATTGGTTCCCCTTCTGTTTGTTCGTTAGTTGATGGCTTCTTTTCTGCTGTTAGTTACTGTTCCTCCTTGTGCTTTCCATATGAAATATATATGGAAATTTCTTTTGTCCACTTATAGCTCCTCTATCATCCTATTTGTTCCATTGTATAATACCTTTTGCTAACTGCTATTTCAGGGGTGGCTGGGGAGGAAGGAGAGATGCAAATTCGTGATAAATCTACCTTGCCTTAAGGGGATCACTTAAGGTTACTTAAAATTATACATTTCTGTCAATTAATTCTTCAGTCTAAGAATTCTCTGTCTCTAAAATGAATTGACTTTTCTGTGTCTAATTTTTTTTATACAAGGAAATTTATCTAGCATATTCAGGAAAATCTTTTGATTATTAATAGTTGCTATTGTTTTTCAAGAGGTATTTGAGAGATACAGGTTTTGTTCATCATTAAATCATGATCTGAAGCCTCCTTTAAATTCCATCGAGATGTCACGTCAATGTTTCTCTGCCTGCCTGTCTGTGTTGAAGAGGTGAGGCTCTTCATTTATTCAATCCAAACACTGGTCCATTGGCATATGTGTTAGATGGTGAATGTGAAAAACAGCATGAATGCAAAATCAGAGAGCTCAAAACAATTTGATTCTTAGTCAGTAAGGGTCAATCAATCCCATTACTTGGAAGTATGGACTCAAATTCACCTCTACAGAACAGTTTGAATTAAATGTTTTTCATCCTGAATTGATTTTAATTGGTTCAATTAAATATCCAAACTGGTTTGTGTGTAAGCATAGACATGTTATTTGTGTCCTGATTTCCTGAGGGAGAGGGAATCACCATGCACATTCATCAGGCTAAAGACAAAGAGGTAGCCCTAATCTGGGGATGTGATTTTTAAGAGTGTATATATATTCCTTACTGCAAATCTGATTGGTACTCCAGCTTCTGCACTCAGTAGCCAAGAGGACATCATTGAAAAGATGAGAGTCTGTAGCCCAAATATGAACTAATTGGAAGAGCCTCAGCTGCCAGTAACTTTGAGCCTTATAGAGTATTCTCCTTCCCTCCTCAGTGGCTGTGATTGAATTCGGACAGATTCTATGTTGAAAGGTATGTACACATCTGAGCCTGCCCAGGGAAATCATCTGCGGGGTTTCTCAGAAGTTTTCCTGCTTTTGCTCCCCCAGAGCTCCTGTAGCTTCAGTTAGTGCACTAAAAAACCTATAACTTGGGGGCCATTTAGAGAAATCATTAAAAAGATACAGCTGGAAAGTTGCCTGAGGCATCTTGGCAAACATGGAAAAAAAAACTTTTTAATTGATCTCTAAGGAATATAAACTATTTCAGGGTTTGAAAATCAACTGTCATAAAAAAAAATCTCCTTGTGGGGATTATTAAAACTTTGCCACAATTGATTACAGCAGCAGCATTCTCAGCAGATGACTGCTCCAAAGGAATTTGGCCTTTTGGGAAAAAATCCTGGTTTCTTAGCTGTAGGACCCCAGAATTGATGTCTAAGTGGAGCCTGGAGATACCATCTCTAGAGACTAAAGTTCTGTGCCTCTTTACAAAGGATAGAGATATTTTCTCATTCGCATGTTAAAGAATAACAAACTACAATAAGCTACAATACATTGAGTAGCTTCTATATTCCAAAATACATTAGATTCAGATATACAATATTGCCAATCATCAAAACTATCTTTAACAGTGGGCAAGTATTGTCTTCATCTTTATAAAAGAGGAAACAAATTCAGTTTAAATAATTCATTCAAGGTCACATAAGTGACAACCTTGGGGTTTCAAACGGATTCTAAAGTTTTTCCATTCTCTTTGCTGTCAGTCCAATATGAACTCAAATATTCTCTATTTCTTTTTTCCATGTTTTTTTTTAAGTAGGGAAGTTGTAGGTTTATAGAAAGTTGATGCATAAAATTGAGTTCCCATATACTAACTTATTGTTAATATCTTGCATTAGTATAATACATTTGTTGCAATTGATGAAAGAACATTTTTACATTTGTGTTGTTACCTATAGTTCTTTGATCACCTTAGGGATCACTGTTTGTGCAGTTCAATGGATTTTTATTCAAATTTTACTCTAGTAGCATATAAACAATTCTAAATTTCCCCTTTCAACCAATATTTGAATATATTCAAATACATATATTTTAGTGCAATTAATTGCATCCACAATGTTATGCTATCATCACCATCTGCCATTACCAAAACATTTCCATCACCCCAAATAGAAACTTCAATTTAAATATTAAATCTGCATTGCCTACCCAACCTTGGCCTCTGTTAACCTGTACCCTAGTTTATGACTCTATGAATTTACTTATTCTAATTATTTAATATCAGTGATATTATACAATATTTGTCCTTTGATGTTTGGCTTATTATGTTCAACATGATGTCTTCAGGGTTCATTCAGGTTGCCAAATGAACCAGAACTTCATCCTTTTTTGGCGGAATAATATTCTATTGTGTGTATATACCACATTGTTTATCCATTCATCAGTGGATGGACACTTGGGTTGTGCTTCTATCTTTGGCAAATATGAATAATGCTGCTATCAGTAGTGGTGGGTAATTATCTGTTCAAGTCCCTGTTTTCAATTACTGGGGGTATATGCATAGAAGTGGGATTCCCAGGTAATACAATTCTATATTCAATTTCCTGAGGAACCTCCGAACTAGTTTCCACAGCAGCTGCCCCATTTTAAATTTCCATCAACAATGAATTACTGTTTCTGTTTCTCCACATTCTCTCCAAACACTTCTAGTTTGCCATTTTTAAAATAGTACCTATTCTAGTGGGTGTGAAATGGTAACACATTATGGTTTTGATTTACATTCTCTTAACGTCTAATGATGTTGAACATCTTTTCATGTGTTTTTTTTCTTTGCCATTTATATAACTTATTTGAACAAATGTCTTTTGCCCATTTTTTAATTGGCTTGTTTGTCCTTTTATTGTTGAGTTGTGGGATTTCTTTATATAATCTGGATATGAAACCCTTATCAGATATGTGGTTTCCAAATATTTTCTCCCATTGCATATATTGTTACTTTACTTTCATGATAAAATCCTTTAATGCACATTGCCAGTACCTTGCTGTTTTGATTACTGTGGCTTTGTAGGAAGGAAGTTTTAAGATCAGGAAATATGAGTCACCAACTTCGTTATTCTTTTCCAAGACAGCTTTAGCTATTTGAGGCCCCTTACCCTCCCATGTAAATTTGATGCTTGGGTTTTCCATTTCTGCAAGGAATGCTCTTGGAATTTTTATTGGGATTGTATTGAATATGTAGATGGAGTTGGGTAGCATTGACATTTCAACAATATTTAATCTACCAATCTATGAACACAGAATGTCCTTTCATTTATTTAGGTCTTCTTTGGTTTATTCTGGCAATGTTTTGTAGTTTTCTATGTTCAAGTCCTTTAAATATTTGGTTAGATTTATTCTTATATATTTGATTCTTTTAGTTGCTAATGTAAATGGATTTTTTCTCTATTTATTCTTCAGATTGTTCACTACTAGTGTCTAGAATCACTACTGATTTTTGGGTATTGATATTGTACCACATCATATTGTGGAATTTATTTGTGTGGTACATTTGTTACAATTCATGAAAGAAAGTTTTTGTAATTGTCTATTAACTATAAGCATTCTCTTTAGACTACTACACATAGTCTTGGTAATAGCAGGAAGGACAAAACAGGGCAATATTAATCAAGGATATGATGACAAAGGATTTAAGTTAGAACATCTTTAAATTAATATTCTAATTTTAACATTTCATGCTGCTGGCATATGTCTGTCTCAGTTGCTAATAATACCAGATCCAACTTCACCCCCCCACTTTGCCACCTACCCTATTAGATGTGTTTGCTGATGTGCTAGTAAAATAGAATCTAATGGACAGTGACTACACTGATGAAAAATTACTCAGCCTCTCTATAAGGTATTAACTAAACCCATGGGGCATTATAAATGGTTGGGTTAGCACACTGTGGTGTTAATCTGCGTCTTCCAAGAAACAGAACCAAAATGAGATTAAACATGCAACACATTCATTGGGGGAAACCTATGTAAGAAAATGGGGAGGATCCTGAAAGTGGTGGATGTGGTCTCATTCCTGTGAAGAAGAGAGAGATAAGAGGGAGGAAGAAAGGTATTCATCTGCAGTGGAAATCTAAGAATATATTGGCAAGGAGTTCAAGGATAGCCTGTGGGAAGCCTGGCCTAAGCACAATAGCAGTGATGGATTTGAGAGTATGGCAGCTGTCCGTCAGTTATCCTCTTCACAATAGGAGATCTGAGAGGCTCTTTTTCCTGACCACCAAGGTCCACTCCTTACATCACACAAATCTATGTCTCCACACTGTTTTGGGAAGCAGCTCCTCCAGGCTTCCTGTGAGCCTCTTTTCCTGAGAGGAAACCTAGAAGAAGGTGATTAATGGGGCATCCTACAGATCCATCAGTGCAGCTCAACTTCAGACTGTAGCTGGTACTCATCTTTTCCTTCACCTACCACCTACTCTGAATTTCCCACCCTTCAGCTCACCATATCAGGTCTTGATGGCTTGATGGAGTGACCTAAATTTTCATTTTAGCTCATATTTGGTCCTGGTTGGATACTTTTCAAGAGTAAGTTGTGTTTGTTCTCAATTTGTTTCATTTGTGTTTTACTTTGTAATTATAATAATTAAGATATTATGTAAATTGAAAAAATGAGTGAGAAAAAGAATTGGTGTTTTTACAGAATCCTGGCTGAATGTTTTGGAAACATACAAGAGAACAGCTGCTGAAAAATTCAGTTAGATATGGGCAAGACAAATACAAGATCAGGTGATGGGAACATAAATATCTCTAGAGATTACTGCTCATGCGACTTTAAAGTGCTCAATTTTAAAGAGGCTGACATTGTAAATCATGAATGAGGCCTTATGGACCTATATGAATCTATAGAGAAAAGATGATAATGAAACTTAATTAAGATCTATACATGAAGAAAAGGCTTTGACTCTACACAAAAGTATTGGCAAACAGATACACAATTACATGCTTTCAGTTAAAATAAAATGTATGTGTCCATTTTCATGATTCTAGTCAACATTTTAGATTAACTAACAAACTATCACTATTGTTGAATAAGACGGTTTCTGATTACTTTTTTTCCCTTATGCTTTCTAATTATTTTCCCCCAACCTCAACTTTGCAGTCACTGTTTGAAAATTTATTTCTGCCCTTCTCTCTCCAGTAACTCTTTTGTCTCTTATTTATTCAAAATCTCTTAATTTGAAGGTAAAATAAAGCATTATATGAAAACCCTTTGGAAAAAGAGTGAATGTGGGGACATATTCTGTACAGATGCAAAATATCATTAATTAGAGAGATGGTGATGTATAAAAAGCACTGAAGTCTGCATTCTGTTAGTCCCAGTCCTGGAATTTACCGACCTTCTGATCGAGGATAAGTAATTTAGTCTTCTCTCAGGTTAAGATTCTTTATCTGTAGAATTGTGAGAAAAAAATGCCTTTCCAAACTTGTTTCAAAACTTCTAAAAGGCTATACAGATATAAAGTATTATTGTCTTGCTACACAACCCAAGGCTAGTTGATTGGAATCCTCAGACTCTGGATCAGAGTGCTATAAATTTTTACTTGACTGAACATAAGTGTTTGCGGGATTTAAAAATCTTTCTCTATAAACTGGATTTATGATGCAACATCACTTCCACTTAGCTGATACCTGGTGGCCAAAGATAGATAAAATAAGTTCAGCATTTGAATGCTAATGGAGCCTGTCACATTCTAAAGGAAAAGTCCTTGAATTGAAGATATGTCCTTGTTCTAAGATAAATTCTTAAGAATGCGTGCTTCAAGTACAAAACCTTCACATTCCACCAAGATATAATGCTTTCCTTCTAAAATGAATTTTCAGATTTTTGAAAGTTGCCTTTGAGCCAGTGTTAAAACAATAAAAAGATAATATGTTGTTTTAAGAAAAAGCTCATCCAAATTTGAAAGGACAATGAAAACAAATCAGCTTCAAAGAAGATTGTGAGGAAAAAAAATTAAAGTGGTGGAGCCTAGGCTAATACAAGTTCACATTTAGTTCTTACAGGATCTGTGGGGAGTTCAAATTTTAATTTGTATGATTTTCTTTTCTCCCTCTAGGTTTCTACCTGATCATTCAAGAACGCAAATCACAAGTGGTTCTGGCCCCAACAAACAGAGAAAAGAAAAAGTATTGTTCCACAAAGGTCACGGTAGAAATGACTCCTGCTCTGTGACAGACAGAACCAGTAGCTAAGGGTGTGAGGAAAAGAGCACTCCTTTCCTTCGTGAATGAGTCAACTTTGACAGAATATATGTACACACACACACACACACACACACACACACACCCATGCCTGCATATACCACTATAGTACATCTGAGCTAGGGACAGAAGTGGATGGAGACAAAAGGCATTGTTCATGTCACTATTTAAGGTTGAAACTACTCCTAGAGTGGTTTATGTCCTGAACTACCTAAATTTCACTGTGTACTATCTCAAGACAAAGTGCTCTTTGTGAGAGGCATGTGTTCCCTTAAAAGCTCTTAGAAGGCAAGGGTCATACTGTGCTCATCTTTTTATCCTTCACACATAGTGGTCCTCAAGGAATGTGATCTCATGTGCAGTGCATGGGGAAATCACCAGGGCGAGTGTGAGATCCCAGGATAGTGCAGAACTCTGGGCTGGTAATAAAACTTCTTCACAACCTCTAGGACTAAAGGAGCAGGCGAAATCACTGTAACCAGATTCTGGAGACAAAAAGAGCTGTATGAATGCTTGCCTGCCATGCCAGAAGATCCGGGTTTGATTCCTGGTGCCTGCCCATGTAAAAAAAAAAAAAAAAAGCTGTATGTAGAGAATGGTCTGATAGAAAATGGGACCCTAATTCAGTTGGGGCAGCCCACAGTGACTCTGTAGGAGGGCCCCTTCCACCCTTTCTCCTGTCTCTTGCCCTTGCTGCCAATGAGCCAAACCCAACAGGAAGCCAGCAGGCAACAGAGCCTTTTGCTGTAGTCCATGCAGATCTGTTCAGTCTTACAGGGCATAGGGCAGGGCAGAGAAGGGTACAGATCTGGAGGGGCAAGGGGAAGGCATCCACACAGCATGCTATGCGTATGTTCATCAAACAGGCCATGGTTTGAGAAATGTGATAGAGTTTTGGACTCTATCAGGCTAGAAGCCTCAAGAAAAGTCTACACATTTAAAAAAGTTACTTACAGAAATAAGTCATATTTTGAATAGTAATAAAAAATCCATGAGTGAATAGTGATACTTGTGAAAAAGGAGAAAAATCTCTTCTTTAGAAAAGAATGCCAGCTAATGAATGCAGAAAGGAATGCCAGCGTTAGAAAATTGCTAATTTGCCATCAATTAAGAAATTTAGGCCTAGGTTCTTCAAAAATGTTGGTGACAAGAAATACAAAGGGTTAAAAACTGTGAGAGATTAACTGAGACTGAGGCAGCCTGGTTAAACTGTAGTGTGTGAGCTTTAATTGGATCTTGAATTGAAAAACAAAACAAAACAGAAACCCAAAGAACCATAAAGGGCATTAAAGGGTTACTTGAGGAAAATCAAATTTGAACTGTAAATCTGTATAACAGATAATACTGAATCAATTTAAAATTTTATGAATGTGATAACGTATTGTGTTTAATATCTTTTCTTTTAAGACACATATTAAATTATTTAGGAGTGAATAGGTGTGTGTGTACATATATTCTATTAATGTTCAATAATGTCTACAACAAATGTTTCAAATGATCAGTCTAAATATAGATTTATAAATTATCTATGTGCATATATATGTGTGTGTGTGTGTGTGTGTGTGTATATATATATATATATATAGTTGCATATATTTTTTCCCCTCAACTTCCGTACTATTGACATCTTGGACAGGATAATTCTTTATTGTGAGGGGCCTGTCCTATGCAATCGAGGATGTTTAGCAGCATTCTTGGCCTCTGTACCCCAGATCCTGTTGCACATCCCTCCCCAGTTATAACAATCAAAAGGGTTACCAGACATTGCCAAGTGTCCCTGGGGGGCAAAATTGACCCAAGTTGAGAACCACTGACATAGCTATGTCTGTATCTGTATCTTATCAGTATCTGTATGTCTATACCTGTATTCAAACCCATATCTATATATATTGAGACTAGGCGAGATGATAGATGAGAGAAAGATAGTGATAAAGCAGATTTGTCAAAATCCTAATAATTGGCAATTAGTAAATATAGAAGCATATATGGGTGTTCATAGAACTATTCTTTCAAAATTTCAGTAGATTTTTAAATGTCATGATAAAAAGTTGGGAGAAAGAATAAATCGAATCAAACAACACATTGACTTGATTGACCAAAATATATAATACTAAAAATAGAGAAGACAAAAATAAGTATAAAATATAGAATATTAATTGATAGTATAACTGTGACGCACTTACTTTCATTATTTATCTTATTTTTTAATAGCTTAAAAGCCTATTAATCTAAAGTGTTAATTTGTAGGTTTCTATTTTTTACTCTTTTAAATTAGCCAATGCAGAGCAGTTCTCTGGCACAGAGTTAGCAATCAAATATAAGCTATTGTTGCAGTTAGTTTAAGTCTTTTAGGTTAAGAATTATCCCTAGTCATATTTCACTTTGGGTTTCAGAAGACAGTGTTCTATTTCTAGAAATAACCGGACTATTATACCCCTATCCCTGCAGAAACAGTCTACTCCTGAATACCTTTCCCCCTGTCAGCCTGCTTGGGTCCCTTCTCCAGCTTTTTCTTTTCTTGCCCCATTTGCCAGTCACTCATCTCATACTGAACTCCTGTGTTGAATAAAACTGTAATTCAAATGATTTTTTCCATAGTTAAGACTTCTGGTAAGGTCATTTGACCTCAAAGTATTTTTAAATTAGTGATTAAACTAAAGCTTAACAATTTTGCCTAGCTCCATTTTAAGGAATCAGACGTTTGTAATAATTTTAAAAAGCAACATGATATGAACCAATCACCTTTATTTTCGCTCCTCTACTCTTACCCCCTGCCCTGTGATCACCCATAACTTCCAAAACATTAAATCCAAGCATCAGGCTCTCTGATCCCTCCACTCATCAGCCTTTCCTTTCTTTTGCTCTCACTTAACCTGGTTCTTTGATCTCTTGGGCATCTCTAGTCCTTCCATTGTTCCATGCTTTTATCTACTAATCTCCTATCCTGCTTAAATTCCATGTTCCATGTTCCATCACTTTAACTATTTTTGTTGTTTTTTTTTTTTTTTTAAATCTGAGAAGCAAAAAAGTAGGACTTACAGTTTTCATATTATGGTATATATTTGATAATTCCCTTTGTCTCCCTGTAAGTTACTCACAAACAAAAAGAAAATAAAAACAGAAAATCACACACTCAGTTTTGGCAAAACTCAGAAACTTCTTCCTTGTTTTAGTCTATAGCTTTATTGAGGTATGATTGAAAAATAATTAACTGCACATATTTAAAGTGTACAATTTGGTTAGTTTGATATATGACCACTACCACAACCAACATAGTGATCATATACATGAGCTCCAAAAGTTTCCTTTGGAATCTATCCTTCAATACTATCTCATGCCCAGTCAACCATTTTTTGCTAGTCTCACTATTGATTAATTTGGATTGTCTAGAATTTTATATGAATAGAATCATAGAGTAGGTACTCTTCTTTGAATGACTTCTTTCACTCAGTCTAATTACTTTGAAATTCATAAGTGGTTGCTTATGTGACAGTTTATTTGTATTGCTGAATAGTATTCCATTGAATGGATATACCATAATTTGTTTATCCATTTGCTTGTTGATGGGCATTTGTGATATTTCTAAATTTTGGTTATTACAAATAAAACTGCTATGAACATTTGTGTTGTAGTATTTTTAAAGATATGTGCTTTCACTACTCTCGAATAATGGCTAGGTTGTATAGTTGATGTATGTTTAAATTTTTAAGAAACTGGAAAGCTTTTTTCCAAAGTGGTTGTACCATTTAAAATTCCTACCAGCACATGATTAGAGTTTCAGTTGCTCTACCTCCTCACCAACACTTTGTAAGGTCATTTAAAATTTTTTGGCCATTTTAATAGTTGTATAGTGGTACTTGATTGTGGTATTAATTAGAATTTTCTTGGTGCTTAATAATATTGAGCCCCCTTTTATGTGCTTATTTGTCATATGTATATATTTTTAGTGAAGTGTATTTACAAATCATTTCCATTCGTTACTGGATTGTTTGTCTTATTATATAACTTTGAGAAGTCTTTATTTTGCAGATAAAAGTCCTTTGTCCAATCTACATTTTGCAACTATTTTCTCTGAACCTGTGAATGGCTCTTATTTTCTTCACTATATGTTGAAGATGAGAAGGTTTCAATTTTTATAAAGTTCAATATATTGATATTTCCTTTTATATTTTGTGTTTTTATGTACTGTTTCAAAAATTGTTGCTAACACAAGATCACTAAATTTTCTCAAATATTTTTCCCTAAAAATTTAATAATTTTAAGTAAAACATTAAAGTATATAGTATATTTTGAGTTAATTTTTTACATGATAAGAGTTAAAGGTTGGTTGAGGTGATTTTCGCTCTTCATGTTTTATAGGCATATAGCTAAACAATTGTTCCATCATGATCCATTGAAAAGACTTTTGTTCCCCCGTTGATTTTGCCTGACACCTTTGTCAAAAGACAATCAACATATTCCAACAATATTGAATCTTCTTATACATAAGCATGTTATAGCTCTTGATATTTTAGGTATTTTAAAATTCTATCACAAATATTTTGTAGTTTTCAAAGTACAGGTCTTACAGATCTTTTGTCAACTTCATTCCCACTTTTTATATTTCTGATGCTACTGTAAATGTTTTTGGTTTTTCAATTTTAATCTTGATTGTTTTTAGTATTTAGAAATATAATTGATTTTGTATAGTGACCTGGTGTCCTGTTACTTTGCTGAAGTAATATGTTAATTCTATTAACTTTTCTTGCAAATTCTTTAGGATTTTCTATGTACCCAATGTGTTGCTTATGACAAAAGCATTTTTCTTCCTTTCAAACCTATGTGCCTTTTATTTGTCTTTCTTATCTCATTGTACTTCCTAGAACCTTCCGTTCAATATTGAATAAAGTGGTGAGAGTTGACATCCTTGCTTCGTTTCCAATCTTAAGGGAAAATAATTTGGACTTTCACTATTATGATGTTAGTGGTAGCTATTTTTAGTTGCCCTTGATCAGGTTGAGGGAATTCCTGTATATTTCTAGTTTGCTGCAAATTTTTATCATATAGTTTTCTATTTATTTTTCTGCATCAATCATAAAGGTTGTTATTTTATTAAAGTTTTAATATGGTGATTTGCATTAATTAGTTTTCACATGTTGAATTGAACTTCCATTTCTGGGATAGTCCCATTTAGAATAAAAATGCATATCTGAGGTTCCCCAAACCACCCTCAGTTTCAATGATTCATAAGGATGACTCACAGGACTCAGCATATTGTTGCATTCATGGCTATGATATATTATGGATATACAATAGGAAGCAAAATCAGCAAAGAGAAAAGATTTGTGGGGCAAAGTCCAGGGGTATTTAGGCATAGATTGTCAAGGAGCTTCTCCCAGTTGAGTCACACATAATGCTTTTAATTTCCCCAACAATGAGATGTGACAACATACATGAAATGCTGTCAACCAGGGAAGATCATTAGACATTAAGAGTCCAGGATTTTTTGGAAGGATTTATCACTTAGACAGCCCTCTTGCTTAGGACACACCCAAATTCTAGACTCCCAGAAGGTAAAAGAAGTTAAGCACAAACCATATTATTTGTACAAACAGTCTACGTACACAATAAACCACTCTTATCAGTTAATGGTAAGAAATCTCCCCAAATCTTAAGTTTCTAAACACCAGCCAAGTCTTTGTGAAAGGAACTTTAAAACACTCCTAAATAATACAAGAAACTTGACCAAATGAAAAGTTTGTAAAGTTTCTGAATAAGAAGACTGAGCATCATAAATATGCTAATTCCCCTTAATAAATTAAATAAATATAATGCAAATCTAGTTAAAATAGCATCAAGATTGATTTATTTTTATTGGATGGATGATGCTAAAGCCATAAGGAAGACTAAAAAGCATAAACAACCAGGAAAATTCTAAAAAAGTTGTGAAAAAGACTAGTCTTTCTGTATATTCAAACATCATAAAATGATAGTAATTTTAACAGTGTATCACTAGAGAGATGTATTAGTTAGGGTTCTCTAGAGAAACAAAATCAATAGGAAACCCTTGTAAATAAGAAATTTATAAAAGTGCCTCACGTAACCATGGGAACACAGAGTCCAAAATTTGCAGGGCAGTCTGTGAAGCCAACAATTCCAAAGGAGGGTTTGGATGAACTCCACAGGAGAGGCTAGCTGGCCAAAGCAGGAAGGGAGCCTGTCTCTTCTGAATCTTCCTTAAAGGTCTCCAGTGATTAGATTAAGCATCACTCATTGCAGAAGACATGCCCCTTGGCTGGTTAAAAATGGGATCAGCTGTGGATGCAGCTTATGTGATCATGATTTAATTCTATGAAATGTCCTCATCACAACAGACAGGCCAGCACTTTGACAGCCCAGCCAGACAAACAGGTACCATTTGGCCAAGTTGACACATGTCCCTGACCATGACAGTCCACCACTTGTCAACTTGGCAGCTATACATACCACCTTAAACCATACCTAATTTCTAAATAAAAAACATTAAAACACACATTTTTTTCTTTCACCTAACAATGCTCAACTGTCCTGCATATAACTGGAAACACATGAAATCTCTCCAGAATAGGGTGCAAATCCTTGGGTAATATTCATTCTCAAACTTGATATCTTACAACTTAAATAATATAATGGAACAAAACAGCATTACAGTCTTCATTTCTGTAACTGATCACGTGGTGGTAGTTCACATTTATCACTACCTTCTTCCACTTCCCATTCTATGTTCCCTTTA
>PVIY010030410.1:0-31032 GCA_004026745.1 Myrmecophaga tridactyla | reverse complement strand
ATTGAGGCTGGTATTCTGTGCTCAGCAGGTGCCACTGCCTAGAAGAGGTAAAATTTCCCTCGTAACATCAGCTGTGATTTCTACTAGAACACCTTGGATACACTTTTGATATTTTTAAAATAGATGAAGAGTTGTCTTAATAATCTCAGAGATTATTAAAGGTGCAGACATCTTCAGTGTATAATACCTGAGAGGCTATAGCTTGGAGATATAAAATTTTAAAGCTATAATTTCACTTTTAATAACTTGTTCATACCAAAGGAGACATCTCTCAAATGGAAAGAAGACAGATACTAATTGTCAGGAGCAAATAACCAACAATACAGATTGACTTCAAATTGGGAAGTCTCCCTCAAAAACTTATGTTTATGTATTTTAAGGTAGTATAGGCCTAAAAGGAGCTGTGTTAAGATTCCAACGTAGTTCTCTTTGGAAAGCAGTTTTTCTAGTGATTGCTTCCTTTTCTTTAGCATTCCGCCTTTGCTCCATATTCCTTTTATAAATGTGAGTGTGCCTATGCTGAAGTTAAACTGTGAAGAGTTGCACAAGGTTTAAGTGTTAATGACTAGCTAAGCCATTATACAGAAACAGCAAAAATAAATAAATAAATAAAATAAATAAGAACACTTGAAAGAAAAATAGGATGACAGTAATTTCTTGACAAAAGTACGTCTGCTTAATGATTTGTAGAATTAGGAAGCATTTTCAGTGAAAACTGTGAATTGTTTTGGTTTTCCATAAGGAGACCTGTGATGCTGCTTGAGTGTCTTTGTTCCTAAGTTTACTCTGTGGCACTGGTACATTTGTTTGCTTTATGTATTTTCTCACTTCCCTCCATCAGAGTGAGAGTGATGTAATGATCGATGATTTTAAAGGGTTTCTTTGGGTGTGTGTGGAAATTACGGCAATAATATTTTGACCATGAAAATCAGTAACTTTTCACTTGTGCTTCTTTAGGAGAAGGAACATTGCAATCACTCTCTGGTCTTTTGTTTCATTTATCATCATACGTCTTTTAAGATGGTTCTTTATTCAGCTTTCTCAGACATCCACAAATCAAATAATTATTGATATGCACTTGGCGACTTATGTCTAGAATAAATTAAAAAGTTGCTAAAGAAATTAACCTTGGTTGCAATTGTTTTTGCCATGCTAACGACTCTTAAGGAATGATTTAATTGTGCATGTATGTGGCAGGTTTGCTCACTGATGCTAATATTCAAACCAGGAAAGGAAAGAGGTTTAAGGTCAAACACCAGAAATAGCATGTCCTATCATACTGAACAAGACAAGTTCAAGAATTTTTGGAGCCAAGAATTTTCAGATCACAAGAGGGATTATGAATTTATGGGCCCTCTTTTTTATTCTGCCTGCTGTCTTCTTTGCCTTTGCTTTTTGCTAATTTATTGCTGTGTCTTTTCTCCTCACAAGCCCTGTGGTATGGTAGAGGTTTGTGGGAGGGGTTGACAGCTGGGCTCATAAATCCTTCCAACCTGAATCCTTGCTGCAGATTTAGGCATTGTGACCAATCTCCTATCCACAGGCCAAGGTCTCTGTACATGTTCAACAAGTTCTGTCAGCCCCAGCCGACCACCTTCTCATCCCTCACACGAGGGAAGGTCCGCAGTTCAGCCAACAGTGCACAGCCTCAAAGAGAACAGACCCAGCTCTGCCTCGGAAGATCTACCAGCCTGGTAGCCCTGTGATCCCAGGTGTCTGGCCTTGTTTTCCAGTTCTCTAAGCCCCACTGACTTTTTGGAGCTTACTCCAGAATTTATGGACAAAAATTATGGACTCACTGAATAGGCCCTTTTGGAATGACAATAAATAGTTAAAAAGCAGGGAAAAATAAGTTAGATAGCAAATGAGTCATTCCCCAGAAATCAGTTGAGTGCACTAGAGATGAACTATCGAGTACCTATTTTGTGCTATGCTGTAGGCTAGATAATTTCATAAAAGTCCTTTTCAAGACATTTTTTTTTAAACTTGTTTTCTTTTCACTGTGCTAGGCTGCTCACCTCTTGAGTTTGCAAGACTGTTTGCTGTTTTATGCTTTTGGGCATTATCCCAGTTTGTTTTCTCCTGGGAGGCTTAAGATTTTCCTAGATTCAATGGCTATATAGTTGATAAGAAAGAAAAGGGAATGACCACAAGTCATGATTTAATTAATGTACAGACAAAAACTTTAAGTAAGTAGGAATTATATTTCTTGGATGATGGCATTTCTCTATCTGCCTAGAAAGGGATTTATTTACCCTTGTTTCATTATATATTTACTTAGTCATTAGGGGTAGTTAATGAGATGTCTTCTGATTTTGATATAAGAAACCATCATTTTATAGATTTCAAAAAACCAAAGTGGCAGTTTCAAGATGTTTTGTAAAAAAAACTCTATCTGCTTGACACTTGTTCTCAGACTTAATGTTGTACAGAGTATGCACATGTTCTCTATTCACACTTTCATGTCTTACTTATACATACCAATAAAATAGGTTTTTGAGGTAGCAAGTTCAAAATCAAGGGATAACTAGATTTATATATATACACTTTAATTAGAAACAACAATTTTAAGTTTTATGTAGGAATATTATTGGATTTAACTTTAAGGGAAATAGTGTATAATTTGGGTGTATGTCATACAAGATTACTGGACACATATAAAGTGGGGTGGGGCCAGTTGAGGTTTCGACTAATAAATAGGAGATGCCTATTGGGTAAGAAGATAAAATGAAGGAATGAAAGAAGATACACCCTTTTAGAGTATTTTTTATGAAACTGTTTTTGATACTTTATCTGACTGGTTAAGGTAAAAGAAATGTATTGGCTCATGTAATTGAAAAAAATCAGTGTTTTGGCAAGGGTGGGAAATAGCCTATTGGCTTTAGGCATGTCTAGAACCAGATGCTAAAATGATGTTTTCAAGCTCTGTCTTTTTTGTTTCCAATTCTCAGATATGCATTTCTCTGTGTTGGCTTCATTCTCAGGCAAACACCCTTTAGTGGGAAATATGATCCCTGGCTCCTCTTGGTTACATGGTCCTTAAGAGTGCCTTTACAGAAAGCTTTAGCAGATGTTCCAAGGCCATCTTTGATTTTCCTGGCATGGGGGTATGTGCCCCCTTCTGGGGCCAATCAGTCCCACCTGAATTATGTGACTCAAGGAGAACTACTACAGGGAAAGTGATTTCCCAAAAGTAAAGCAAACCAGATAGACCAAGGTCTACATTAATAAATATGTAATTTTAAATAACTGATTAAATAGCAAGAACTAAATGAAGTAGAAAAAACTTACACATGACTTAGAAGCTGATCTGAGGGTGATCTTGCCCTAGGTTGTTTTCTGTCCCACTGTAATAAAAAGATTCTTGGGAGCTCACGATTTTATTAGGCTTCAAATGGGAATGTTTCTTTAATCTGTTGTGGAGCGTACAATAGCATTTTCACGTATATTTACCAAGTAGTTATGTTCCTTTAAGGCAGTGAACTTCAGTATGGAAAAGTAATAGATTAAGGCTGGAAGATTTAGGTAACAGAGGAATTATTAATTTGGTTGATCCCTATAGACTAGAAAAATAGATTGATATAAAATGAAAAAACTGTCTTCCCAATTTCTAATAGTGGGATGACAGCCAGCTTTTATTAGGCAGTTAATAATAGCTATAATAGTCATTTGCATTTATAAATTTATTTACAAGCATTTTTAAAAAGTTCTATTAGATTGTGACCATTCTTATGGAATTAAGCAACTCTTGTTACATACACACACACACACACACACACACACATGGCTCAGAGTGACTTTATTGCAATCTAATAAGGAAAGGAATAGGATAAAAACAGCTTTGTTACTCAGTACTCTGGGAATGAGTGAGTCAGGAGGTGAGGTTCCATAGTGACTGAGCTGCTCTAAGAGGAAGTCAGGGGTAGGAGAGGGGCAGCTCAGCTTTCTAATCCTTAAACAATGTCTTCACAACTCCCAGGAGTATAAGCCACAGTCTGAAGAGCATTGATATAAATCAATGATGGGATTCAAATCACTTTATATTACTTAGAACTTGTTCTGTCAGATGGGTACTTATCTATGTTTTGCATTTGTGTGTGTACAAGGGTGATATTAAAAATATCAGACAATTGATAAGTTACAGGCACCCAATCAGCATCAATCATCTAGAGCAGACTCCAGCTGTAAACATCTGGAGCACCTTTACAGTTATACCGCTTTAGTTGGGTTACAGCCCTGTATATCTATATGCAAAGCTACTAAGCATTACTATTAGTAAATAATTTTTATCTTTCAAGATAAAAACTCATCTTTGTTTCAATCCATTCCATTTCTATTGAAATTATTTCTTGTAAAAAGTTTTATTGGGACTATTATATGTTCCTAGTGAGTGAGAACACAAATATATAACTTGTCAGTAACTGTTCTACTTAAAGACTGAGTCTTGGAACTGAACTTATCTAACCGACTCACTAGTTGATCGATATTAAATCCATAAATATTTACCAAGTTTCTACAGTGAGCCAAACATTGTATTGGTCTCTAGGGACAAATAGTAAGGACAAGATCACCACCCCCGTGGATCTTATAGTTTCATTGGAAAGATGCATATCAGCTGATTCCAAAGTGGAGCATAAATTCTGGCTTGGGGAAGTACAGGGAGAGATGCAAGCTGTGGGGAGTGGCATATAACACAAACCTGGGATCAAGGAAGTGTTCCTGGGGGAGGAGACAACTAAATTGTGATATAAAAAGCCCAAAGGTGCCCTCTGTGTAGTGGCCCAGTGTGCTGCTGATTCTTCCAGCATCCTGGGCCATTAGAAAAGCCCGCAGGTGCCAAACTCAAATTCTTACACATACAGTTGTTTTAAAAATAGCCCAAATAAGCTACTTTTAGCCTTTTAGACTTAACCAGCTTTGCATAGACCATGAAATTTCACCCCACTTCATTCAGTGTCTGTTTTCAGTTGATTAAACAAGACCCTGCACTTCTAAACTCTCTGACCCCTAGGTTCCCTACTGTGTAACGCCTGGGCATGTAAATCCCTTCCCCCCTTCCTTTCTCTTCTCCCCCAAATATTTGGAAGCTTTCCCTGGCCAGGCTCCCTGGAGGCTCTGGTGGCTCCCTGGAGGCTGACGCTTCAGTGTGCAGGCCTCTTGCATACAGAAGTATATTAATGTTGCAGTTCTCAGTAAGTAAATAACTTGTATGTTACTGCCATCTAGTGGTCAAATATTTTTCTTGGTCAACTTCAAAAGCTTGAATTCGAACTCAATACATAACTTGTGACTGAAGGATGAATTAAGAAAGAGGCTGTCAAGCATGGGGGAGAAGGGCAATGGAAAAATTGTAGTTCAGATGTGTAAAATTCCAGAAGTAGAGACATCCGACGATTTTCAACAACCTGAAAGTGGTTTAATATAACTGGGGCCACCTATTTATTGACCCATGTTAGGAAAAATTGGAAAATGATCATACTTAAATTTTCTCACACTTACTAGTCCTGCCCCCTAATATTTGTTGGCTACTTTTTCCACTCTCAAAGTATGTGACTTTATTTTGTGTTCAGTAAACAGGATTCTACCAGTTTGTCCCAGGTTCTTTCACTTACCTGGAGTTAAGGCTCACCAGCAGTGTGGAGTGGTGTATAAGAAGTACATGAAGATAAAAAGATACCTTTAAATTTTCACCTGCTCATTCATGCTTTCTGCCTTTGCTCGTGCTGTCCCTTTGATGTTGGTTGCTCTTTCTCTTTTCATTCATCTGGAATATCCACACACATTGCAGGATTTGGATCAAATGTTCTGTTTATCAAAACTCCCTTTGAGGGAGAACCAACTAATATATTCAGTAGTAGTTATCTCATATCAGCTATAATGCTTTATGGCTCAGAATGCTTTATCCATTTGTCTTCTTGTGACAGTTTGTAAATTACTTGAAGGTAGGAAGACTGTCATTCCATTATGAGTGTCTCAAATAATGTCTATCACAACATGGACATTAGCAGGGGTTTGAGGTTCCTTTCACCCATCTTTCTTGAGTTTACTGTCTTTTTTTTTTGGCATGGGCAGGCACTGGGAATCAAACCCAGGTCTCTGGCATGGCAGGCGAGAACTCTGCCACTGCATCACCATTGCCCGGCCTTGAGTTTACTACTGTCTTTTAATATCTCAAACAAACTGGCCTGGGGAACAAGACTTAGGCCTGGAAGTTTATGAGGAAATTCCAACCCACTGAATTGGAAATTGTTTTTGTAGTGTGAGCCTGACCTCACTTTATCACTCAGTCACTTCAGCAAAATAATAGGCAAAAAACCACAAGGGTGGACATAAGCAGTAGAAGAAAACTCATAGTACCTGACCAGAAATGAGGGGCTAAATTTCTGCCTTTCTCCATGATAGCTTTATCCACCAGTAACACAAATTTCAATGAATGTCAGACACTGACTAATTGAATTAGCCATTCCTTCTTCACATGCTAAGATGATCATTTGCAACCAAATTTTCTCAGCATATGTAACTGTATATACTCAGCAACTCTGAGAATCTGCAACTTCCATTTAAACAAGGTTTTAGATACTGTACAATGTTTCAAATGATTGCTTGAAATACTGTACAATGTTGGATGGATGGTTGGACTTGATAGTTTTAAAGCGCCTTTCAATTCTGATGCTCTGAAATTAGTCAGTGTTTTTGGGATCTGATGGGTCTGGGCAAGCGAATATTCTAGTTTGTGGAAAAACATTGATCCTTTGTTTTCTTTCTCTCGATATTTGACCTTCCTGCAGGATGGGAGGGGAGCAGTGCAAGTTGCAACCAAACACTATAGGCACCAATGTCTGTATGTACTTGAATACCATACAAATTTTTGCCTGAAAAATACAGAGAAGTGTATTAACTTTTAATATATAGCATGTTTAATGAAGATTGGGGGTAAATTACATAATTGCTTGGTATGAACTTAGCAAATAATTTCAGATATGGTAGGACAGACATGAATAATATAGGAAAGAGTGCTAGGTCTCTTGCTTTGAAGCTGTGTAGTATAAGCATAGTTTTCTTCTCCTGTCTTTACTTTTTATTTAAGATGGATACTAAAGGATTTTATAAGGGATGAAGCAGGGGAGAGTTAAAGTTCCCAAGCCATTCATTGACATTTGTCCCTGCTCTTTATTGAGAATAATTATTTTCAGTCTTAATGTTTCACAGTTTATTCAAATTTTATTTCTTATTACAATGGTTGATTCTTTCTTGGTACCATTAATTAGATTTTTCATGGTAACATGCTTGGATTTTTTGGTTATACTACTGTAAATAGAATGTTATAGAGACATGAAAATGTCAAAGACATATCACACATCCTGGCTTAAATCTTAAAATAACAGTATTTAAAGAGATATGTAAAATGTTGAATACCTTTGAATAGTAAGTTACCAAACAAATATTTGTTTGTAACTCAGAAGAGTTTCTTGTCAGAAAATTGTGATTTGGAAATTTTATAATAATCATGTAAAGTTTCAGGTTCTTGCTTCCTATTTTTGAAAAATGTTCAAGTAAGAAAGTTTTTTTTTTCAGAAAAATGGAAACTCATTATCTTTTTTTGTTTATTGTCTCCATGGTCTTATCTAACTTTTTTTTCTCCTGAATGACTGTTGAAATTATTCCAGCAGACTTGCCAGGTATGACTTTTTCACAGATTGATGATAATCTATATGAAGAGAAGTTCTTTAATGTACTTCTCTGTGCTCTGTTCTTTTGTTTCATTAAGTAAATCTCTATTATGAAATATAATACACATACAGACAAGTGCATAAAACATCAAAGTACAGTGTAATGAATTGAGATAAAGCAGACATTTCTCTAACAAGTCCCAAGTCAAAAGTTAGAACCTCAGCAGCTTTCTTCCCAGATAGAAGACAGAAGCCTCTCTTCCCAGGTAATCTCTCAGTCCAAGCTAGAGGACAGTACTCCGTTAACTTCTCTAATCAAAATGCTCTTGTTTTTCTTTCTTGTTTAGCTAGCTATATATGGGGTCTTAGACAATATAGATTTTGAAATTCATAGAAACAGAATCATACTGCATGTAACATTTTTGCACCGTATTCTTTTGCTCAATATCATGTACAAGATTCATGCATCTTTTACTTCCAAAATTTGTGCCTCTATTTGGTTGTATTAATGCACACTTACAATACTCTCATTTACTTGCCATGATTTTCTTTCTTCAGTAGAGGATTTTTGATTGCTATTTTTTTCTAGATCTTGGATTATTTTATAAATTTAAAGAGTGCAAAGATTTTGAAAGAAGGGAAAGGAATAGGTGTTGCCCTTTAGAGTGACTGAATAAACATATGGCATGAAGTTTGGTATGAAAGAAGCTGACTGATAATGACAAGATTTCAGAGAATAGAGTTTCTGTTTATAGTTTCGGGAGAAAAATCAACAAAGAAAGAAAAAGTCAGTCTCTTCATGTTTAATAACCTTTTGGCTTTGTTGCTTGGCAAATTCAGCATTCTGACAAAACAATTGCAAACTTATGACAATTCTAGAGACGTGAATAATTTTGACTGAAGGATTTTCTACCCAGAATCCTTTCAGAGAAGGAGTGTGATTATATTCGGTGTTTAAATATATGTTATCGGAAAAGAGAAAAGTAAGATTTTTTTTTTAACAACAATCCTGTTTTTGACAGTGACTTGATTCTACAAATCCACAAATGTTTTACTCTCCATATTTCTGGATGCTTACTGTGCAAGCTCAACATAGAGATTTGGCTGTTACTTTGTTTAAAGAAGTCAGCGATAATAACATTGTTGGAAATTGAGTGGGAAAACAAAGGCAAAATAAAACATGAGATTCCAGTTAAATAAAGTTATTGTTAATTAAAATGCAACTTCAATTTTTATAAGTGGAACTATCATCCACCCAATTCCTCCAGTCAGAAATAAGGAATCATCCTAGATTCACCTTTGTTAGCATCTACATAATGCCAACTATCAAAATCTATTGCTTCTTTCTCTTAATCATCTCATTATTGCACCTCCCTCTTTTACCCCCATTGCCACTGCCTAAGTTCATGCAAGCATTTCTCATGTAGTCAGTTGGATTTTTTTTTTTTACTTTTGCCTCCTTTATAAAGATCTTTTGTCCTAGACATTTCCAAATGGAAAATTCGGAAACTAATCTTAACTCATCACTTCTTTGTTTAAAATCAATGTCTCCTGTTTAAATTCTTTCTTCACCTTCAGGTTAAAGTTCAGTTTCAGTCCCCCTAAGCTGTTCAAATAATATTCATTGCCTGTCGCCTCACTGCATACAGCTAAATGTCAGCCCTATTAAGGAATAAGCACCATGGTCTTTCTTACCTCAGTATCACTGTGATGCCCTGTAACAGGAACATCTTATCCTTCCCTTTCACTTGGTCAGCTCTCACTTATTTTCTAAAGCGAGTGTCTTCAAGAAAAACCTTCGTCCTAAAAGAACCCTCCCTCCTTTTGTACCCTATACCACCTGTTCTTATATTCATTATAGCACTTTCTATAATATCTTTGTAATTACATGTTCCTTGTGTGACTCCCCCACTATCTTTTCCTCTCAACGAGGTTAGCTGTAAACCCAGCCCAAGGACCCTACATAAGGGAAGGTGGATGCTCAATATTGTCACACAGAAGTCTTGTGACTGTGGAAGAAGAAGCACCCCCCAAGCACAAAGAACAGACCTTCCTAGCTAGAAGGCTTTGTGCCCTCAAGCCCCTTTGGAGATCAGCTTTACCTCTTAGGATCCCAATCCACAGAAACTTTACCAATTGTCTTTTTTTTTCTCTCTATCTCTAACCAGGGTTTCCCTTTGTGGTTCTACTTAACTTACCTAAACTGAGATTCCCTACTTAGGCAGTTGTAAATGAAATTTTCGTTGAAATTCTTAAAGCATTTAGAAATGAATCATGCTTATATATATCATGCTCAAACATTATAATAGGGTCACATATGATAAATTATCATTATTGCAGAAAATATTTGAAAATATTTCAACATTTAAGTATAAATCATTATCACTTATACTGCAATTTCACCATCTTTTCAATCAATATTAAGATCCATAAAACATTTTTAAGATCTTCTTTTCATGTTTTTCAATGCTAGAATATTATAAAGAATGAGACTTGCACTTTATAAGAGTCAGAAAATAGTCACTCCAGATATTAGTATTGGGATTCTTTGTATGGAGAGCTTCTCTTTCTTAGTCATGCAAATGTTTTCCCTCTAGTTTCTTTATATTTACCAAAATGTCATTTTTATTGCATATTCATATGCAGGTTTTTTAATTTTAAAAAAGTCTCCAAAAATAAAAAAATATTATAAAGTCCTATTATAAGACAAAATTTTTCTAATACACTTTAGCTGAGATTATTAGTGGGATAGCAAAAGTCATACCAAACACTGGGAGAGTGCAAATTAAAATTATTTTTATTTCCTGAAAAAGCCCATGATTTGCGCTTTACATGAGGATCTTCTGTTGTTTTGCTTAACTCTTCTAGCACATTTTGTAGCTTGCCTAAATGAAAACTAATTGTTTTAACAACATGAGAGGGCATTGCCATTAGATTGGTTGTGAGGTTGAATTCACGTGTTTTCATCACCAGGCTTCCTCTTTGGCCAGATCAAGAAAACATGCTACATAATCTCTGATACTTACAAGAATATTATTGCTCCAAGCACAATTGTGGACATGTTTTCTTGTAACATATTCAAATATGTACTCTTTGTAGAATGTGCCTGTATTTTTGGCCAGAATTCTGATTTATATGCCATTTTCTTTACCAACTATCTTACAGCCACTATCTCAGGTTTGTCTTGGATAATTTTTGAATCGATGATCAAAATTGAAGGTCACTTATTTTCTTTGTGTAAGTTGCAATTGACACTTTTTACCAAGTTGTAAAACTAATAAAAAACTCAGTATTTTCCACTTCTAGGATGGAGTCATGGTGGTAGATCACCCTGGAGGCAGGCAATGTGGTAGTACATTGTTTATAGAGAGTTTAAAACATAACTTAGGGGACTAAGAGTTGGTGTTTTTTTTTGTTTGTTTGTTTTGTTTTTGCATGTGCAGGCACCAGGAAGCGAACCTGGGTCTCCAGCATGGCAGACAGGAACACTGCCTGCTGAGCCATGGTGGCCCGCCCTTGGTGTGTTTTTAATTGCCACCAAATACTGGTAATTCTAGTTACAGTGATAAAATCCTTCTCACTGAAAAAAGCCTTTTGCTTCTCTAAATCCTAAACAATTGAGGCAGTTGCTATTCAGCTTTAATAATATATATGTAATTTCAAATTAGCATGTTTTATTACTTATCCTTTAATAAATGTATTCTCTACTGAAGTTAATTGGCTGAACATAAGTGGACACAGCTACATGTGCTTATTTTGAGAGTAAGCTATAGAAGTGGTTTGGAATTAGTCAAGCTGCTTCAGACTCAGGTGTTTTTTGTTGTTCTCATCATTAGTTCTTTTCTCTTCTTACTTTCTTATTCAAAAGTACTCAAAAATAATTATGAAGCAGTTACAGAAAACTGACTTCTTCCCTTCACCCTTTAAGATTAAGGGACAGAATCCTCTGAGAGGGGAATGAGGCAGGTTAGACAGGGGAGGAGAAAGGAGAAATGACCCTAAGACTCATAACAAAAAGTTCCTTCTGGCTTGCACACACCTAGCCCCGCCCAGACCTTACTCAGCTTGGTACCTAAACAGAACCAATGAAAACTGTATAGCCAGAGGGGCCAGGGCTACTCCAAGTCCTTATAGTGCAAGGATCCCAATCTCAGACTGCTTCTCCTCCTTTGGGGAATGCCAGTGCTCATCTTTTTTTTTTTTTTTGCATGGGCAGGCGTCAGGAATCCAACCCGGGTCTCCAGCATGGCAGGCGAGAATTCCGCCGCTGAGCTACCGTGGCCCATCCCCAGCATTCATCTTTGAGCATGTATCTTCGCTAAGCATTGAAATTTTGAGCTGTAAAAAAATAATAATTCTGAAACATATTCAGATTAAAGATGACATGATTGATAAAATATGGCTATATTCCCAAGAGTATTGACATTTTATCTTGTTAAAAGCCTTATGCCAAAGGAATGAATTTGCTTTTTAGAATTTCAGATGTCATTTAGCTGGGTGTATAGGATAGGTATTTATGGGAAGGAGCAGTGTTTCTTGAAGGACCTCCTATCTATAATGTCTTTCATTATCGTCTTTCTATTTACTTCTGAGAACTGTTCATGACTATGTGACTTTCTCTAACCCTTGTATATGTACTCTATAGGAAACACTTTTATCTTTTATTTAAAAAAGCCATTCTGGCTTATGCTTTAGTAATACTGGCATAAACACAATCCTGGGAAATTCTGGAGGCCTAAAGCCAGAAATAATAAGAATCTACCCCAGAATTCCCAGTGAAAGTGCCCTCATGACCAAAGTTACTATTCTCAAAGAGGCATTTATAGAATGGTATACGAGACATCTAAGACTTCATAAAGAATGACATTTATGTTCAGTGTTTCAGAGAAGAATCACCCACTTTCTGAAGATGAGTTTTTCGAATATTTGAAAGTTCTATTAAATCCAGAGAAATGGTTTGTGTGGAGAAAATGCAAAAGAAGACTATTAGAGTCTTCCTTTTCATCTCTTATTGACTTAAGTATCAAAGAGCCTTTCCATGAAACTGGGATCACTTTATTTTACAAGTTATAAAGGAGAAGGGAGAACATCAAAAATTTTTAGCTTGGTTGAGAAATTATTGTATTATATCACTTTTGATGCTGTGACCGATTAAGTGACTGGAGACATTACTGAAATTGGGCAAAATGAACTGTAAACAGGAACATGCTTGAAGTTTTAGATATCAGCGAAATCTCATATATTTCCTAACTCAGATCTTAACTTGTTTCCTCTTTCTGATTTCAGAGAATAGTCACAAAAGTTCATTGTGTTTATTTTGAATAACTGGCAAATAATGAGAGAAATCAGCCAGAAACTGGAAGCCAAAATGACAAAGATTAAGAGAGAATACTTCAGAATAATGACATCTTTGATGAGTTTATTTATTTGGTACCTTTGAGCTATGGCAATCTCCATGGGGAAATTAATGAATGATGAGTAATAAGAATTTAAAGAAAGAACTTTCAAGAAGGGACTTTTATGATGGTTGGAAGCATATTAAAAGAGACCAAAGCTAGTCTCTGTGCCAGGGCTCAATAATAAGGGTCAAAAATAGTTTCAAAAGGACAAGGTATGGGGGTGCAAGGGAAGTTCAGTGGTAGAATTCTCGCCTGCATGTGGGAGACCCAGGTTCAATTCCCAGCCCATGCACTTCCCGAACAAACAAAAAACCGAACAAACAAAAAAATTCAAAAAATGGTGCTGCAATAGGGGGTACTAACATGGAAAAAGAATGAAAGGTGCCCCACTTCAAGCATACAGCATACAAAAAAAAAAAAAAAGGTTTTAGGTATGTGGGGATCCCTGAGAAACTGGGGAAAAGAGATAAATTCAACAGGGAAGCTATTTGCACTGTAAACTACAAAAATATTGAAAAGTTTTGTTTGAGATGCATAGTGAAACATAGATATCTGGAGCATCTTGAATATGGTAGAGAAGGCACTATAAACAGTAAATATCCTCCTTAATTTTAAATTTAAAGACTAAATACCTATAGTATTTTTCCATGTCAGATGTTATAAAAATTTACACTGCAAACATGTTCTTGAATATTATTTACATATTCTAAAATATTAAGTATCCAAGGTATAAAACTCTAGGAATGTGATAATGCATAAAAAAGCTTTCTGAAAAATGTAGTGTTAGAAGAGAAAATATTTGATTATGAAAGTATATTATTTTAGCTGTTAATGAATGTTACTGTAGTAGTAATGTTTAACCTGAAAAGCAATCAATTCATATCGATTAGTAAGAATGTTTTATAAATTAGGGATTCCCATCCTTTGGGTGTCATATATGTTACAATATTTTTCAATTAGAAATTTTTGTGGCAGTGAGTGTTACTGGTTGAGTACTAAGTGCCAGGGACTTTGATTAATAATGGAACAATACAACAATGAGCCAGAATCACATCTCTTAATCACTTAGATACCTTCATTGGCTTTTTTCTTAAGTTATATGCTTAGAAAATCCTTCCTCACCCCAAGAGTTAGTGTTTATCTACGTTTTCTTCTAGTACTTGGAGATTTCAACTTTTACATTCAAATCATTTACATATTGAGAATTTATTTTGGTATATGGGTCATTAAACTTTTAAATCATTTAGGTAAACCAGTTTCAAATAAAATGTTATATATTTATAACTAGAATACTTAGAATGTTTTATTTTGATTATTTCTGTATAGCATTTACTAGCATTTCCCTTCCTCAACCCCTTTCTTCCTTTTGTGGTAATAAATTGGGAGTTGGATGGTTGGGAGAACTAGGCAGTAGGAAACGGGAAAGCACGACTCTAAGCTTAAGTGTACCACAGCTGAAAAAGCCCAGCTAGAAAATGTACTCTTCAAAATAGAGTAAGAGCATCTTTAAAAAGCAGACAATCCTGAAAAGTTTAGCTAATGAAAATGGTTTTATTAGACATGACACAGTGAAGACTAAATTGGATTTTCATTTCTCATCTTGATTTAGTAATCTCATATACAAGTTTATGATGCCCTTAAGTGTGATTAAAGATCTAAATTAAACTTAACTTTATTATTTAATGAGGCCATTTTAACAGCTAATGTAGAGGTCTCTGCTGATCTCAGGGTCACACAGTTCAATTGCTGCCCTCCTGAGTGATTTTTTTCTTTTAAAAGCAGGAAGTGATTGGACTCCATAGAGTATCTGAGCAAATGCACTTTTTTGCATATTATATAAAACCTCACTGGTTTGGTTTAATGGTGAGGAGAGAGAGAGAAGTGCCAAGTTTAAACTAATTAAAAATCCACGTTTAATTTATGGAAAGAGGCATTTTAAGATGTAAGACATATCTGATAGAACCTTGACCTCAAATAGGATGCAACCTTGGAGTCTCAATTTCTATATGTATAGGATGGTGGTCATACCAGCCACCTGCACCACTAGATATTTGATAATTAAATGAGGTAATACAGATGACAGTCTTTACAAACTATGAGACACAGTACACAATTCTCCATTGTTATTATTAAATTAAATTATTATAATAATATTATTAAATTATAAATTTAAATTTAAATATTGATGGTATCCAAATGAACAGTGCTTGCTCAGGGTCTGCTTTAAAGAAAAGATGACCCACTTATAATTAATAAATGCATTTGAATACTTTGAATTAGAGTCTTTACAAAGTCTGGCTTTCTAAACAGGCTAAAATGTCTGTAATGTCTTTGAACTAAGTCATCAACTTTATGAAAAAAGCAGTCTTCTATGTGATACCAAGAAATATTAGCACATGCTATTATAGTCATGTATAGCAATTAATATAAAAACTCATTCCTCTCATTTATGTGTCTGATTATATTGGGTATCTTTGTTTCCTTTCATTTTGTGATTACTGACTTGTTAGGTGGGATAATGAGCAATCTCTAATTTTCCCATTGAATTACTTTCCCATGAAAATAATTCCACATGTGCTATTCATTAAAACCAGAAAAATATGCAAATCTTAGTCAAATTTTGAGTACAGATGTATCCTTTGCAACTGGTTTTGCAGCTTTGTAAACTTAGGCAAAATAGTTAACTGCCCTGTTCCTAAATCTCTCCATCTTAAAAATGAGAATAGTAATAAGACCTACTGTGTTGGGTTGTTGAGACTGCTAAATAATTCATTTAGAATGTGAGTAGAACAGAGGGAGCATTCAATGAACTTTATGAGTTGTTTTGCTTGTGGTCTGTGTAATTTTGAGTGTATTAGAAAAGAATGCGTTGATCTCTAGATGAAGCTAATGCAAATTTCCAGCTTCTGGGTTCACTTACATAGGTTGAAGTGGTCTTTAATGAATTATAGAGTATTGTTAGTCAAGCAAATAAATAACTATGAATTCTGCTTATTTATTCAGTTAGGGAAAAACAGATTTATTTTATTAGTTTATTCTGATTTATACTAACCACATTTCTGCTGATAGGCATCTCAGTCAGGAAGAACAGGATTTGCTAATTCACATTGTGTACCTGAACCATGTCTAGGGGTTCACTTGAGGCGAGGATGAGACTGCTCGCAGTTTCAAAGGAAGGAAACCTTATCCCCAAGCTACAGGTAGTGTCCAACTTACGTGGAGAAACATTATTTTCTCCTGAATTATATCCAATAATGCCTTCGTAAATCAGAGAAGGAAAAGAAAATGTGGACTGGGCTAGTCAAAAAAGTGCCTTGGAGGAATTGGGATTTGAATTGTGTTGTAACTGAACTACAGACAGATGGAGAGGCAAGGGGAGAATATTCTAGGCCAGAAAGACAGTGTGAGAATAAGCAATACATTTTTGAACTTCCCCTAGTGATGTCTGTTTAATTTGAATTTGACCTCTTTTCATAGTGGTTGGGATGTTAGCAAATTTGAGTGCTTCCTTTTAAAGAAAAATACTTAAATTTCATTTTAGATTTAAATGTTACCATTTAGGTTTTTTCTCTGTCACAAGGATATGATTTAGATGAGATTTTAAAATTATTTTTCAATACTATAAAATTGTCATTTACTTTTGGCTTCAAAAGAATTATACTAACAACAAAATAAAACCATCCCATTAATTTTCACAGTAATGCTTGGGACTAGCCTTTCCTTAGATTTAGGACAAAATGCTTCATAGAATTTTCTGATCAGTTCTTCCTACGTTTCTATTAGGAGATACTGCTTGATAAAACAAAATAATAAGTTCTCCCCACCATCCAAACATTAATGGAAAATATCCAATCTGAAAAGTTAGGTCAACATAGTAGAAACATAAAAATTGCAGAGAAACTGACAGCTAATGTCTAGCCAAAATGAAAGTAAGAATATTTGAACTAGTTATATCTAGAATTGAAAAACCCATGACAAAATGGCTTTATTTCACTAGGCATGCCAGTTTCTCTGGGTGTTTCTCCTCATTTCCAATAGAAAAATGACACTACTGAATTGGAGGCTGAACCTCTCTCTATCCAGATTAGAATCACTTGATCATTTGTTCATCCCCTTAGAAAGTATTATGAACAAGAAGAAGCACTGAACGCAGAAGGAAACAATAGTTTATTTAATATATTATTTCTTTTAGCTTTTTGTATTTTGTTCTTTTGGGGGGGCCTTCTAGCTTTTTGTGTATAACAAATAATCATAAATTTTATGAGTCTCTGTATTCACAAAACACATCTTTTTATTCTTTGAACAGTTTAAACCTTTCTTATACCAGTTAAAATCTTCAATCAGTGAATTTAAGGTCATCCATGAATAATAATCTAATTAAGAAGAAAAATGAGCAGTTAATAAAGGTCAACCAAACAATTAACTAATCAATTTTGCTACTGAGGAAATAATACAGGTCTTTGTTACAGAATATGTAGTAAATAATACTAAAATATTAATTATCATCAAGCAACTAAAGGAAGAATACACTTGATCTCTTTGCTATATAAAGAGTACGTCAATACGTTAGTCAGAGCATATCAACCAGAATGAAGGAGTAAGTTTAGAGAAAGAAAAAATTTTGAAGATAGACATTTTTTAGATTGGGAAAATCGGTTTTAAAATGAAGTCCCCTCTGTCTATGGAGTGAAAAAATATAACTTTCTGTTCCAAGCATCACACTATAATTAATGTAAAATATCAGCACCTTACACTAACAGAAGACATTTTACTAGGTGCAATAGCTTCTTCAGCTTCACTTTATCTTGTTTCCATATATCCATAATTTACATGGAAAGCACTTTGAAAAACAATCTGCAAAGAATGAGCTTCGTAGATGACTGTCTTGTCGCTCTGTAAAAAATGTAATCATCCATAGCAGAACCACTTTTACCTACAAATCAGCCATTAGAGCTGGAAGGTGTTAAGCCAAGGGCAAGCAGCTTTTTTTTTTTTTTTTTAATATCAGCCTTCTAAGTTATCATCACTTTTGATTAATATGATATGTGCATATGGAAAAAAATCTGGGCACATTTAGACAGTGACTAAACCCTGTTATGGCTTGTCCTTCCTACATAAAATCAGGGATTGACTTAGAAGCATGCATTTGATGCATTTGCAACCCTGGTTATATCAGATCTCCAATAATGAGAAACTCTTCAGCAAAGAGTCATCAATCCTTCACAGTCTTTTAAACATGGACATGTTACCTAAACTTTTGTGCTGCTATTGAATTTTTCAAGTTTCAGAAAACAGAAATGTGCTTGAAATCAAACCTACTTCTAGTTTTTTTTTTTTTTTAAATGACTCCCTGTACTACCCTTAAAGCTTACTTACTGTGAGAAATTGCTAAAAACAACAGGAACTAACATTTTCAATCTTGGTATTTAACTGGTAACCTTAACTCAAGAAGAGAGAGATGATATTAGTGTGTGTGTATATATGTGTTTGTGTATGAGAGAGGGAGGGGAGGAAAGAGAAGGAGAGGGGGAGGGAGAGGAAAAGGAGAGAGAAAGAGGAAGAAAGAAAGAGGTATGAAAAGTGAGAAAGATTTGGTGGGAAGGATAGAGTTGGGATAAAATGTGGGGGACCAATTTGGGATGTTGCACAAAATCTTGACAAATCCATCAGTGTCTTCCCTGGTTCACTATAGTATAGTATCCTGGTAGATCTTTATCTTTAATTTGGAGTTTGATTTTGCTATTACTTATTCTTTTCTATCCTTTCTTGTTCCCCATCACTCTTCTATGTCCTCTATTATCTTCTATTTTCTCATTTTCAAACTGCCATTTACTAGTTGTTCTAATGTTTAACATTTACCCTATGGTCTCTTGAATATGTCAGAGTAAAGCATTAAATAAATCTAGCAACAGGCCCTTGGTACACACACAAACACGCAAATAATAAAATATTTCTGGAATATAATTTCCTGTTTAAAAGGTGAACTCTCCAAGTTTAGGGCTTATAAAATAATGTATGTATATATGTAATTGTCATTATCATTCATGTGACATCCTCTCTCCACTACGTATTTGACAAGGGAGTTCTTACATTTATTTATTTATTACAGACCAAGGACTTTGCCCACTAATTTTATAAGACAAGACTAATCTGTTTGTACTATTTTCTACAATTATTATTTTTTTTAGCCAAAACTCATGTCATGTTTATACTGGCCTCTTGGACAATGAATCAAAAGAGGGAGACAATTAAATTTCAGACCACTCATTCAAATGAAAATCTTTCAGTGATTTTACTAGCATACCAGAAATTTCTTACTTTGTAATCTCATGTCTCTTCTACAGATATCTTGCTCATTTGAAACTCTTATGACTACCCAAACTAGATTTTCACTGCTTACCCATCCCTGGAAACCCAGATTTAAATGTTCAATTGCCTACTTGACATTTCTGCCTGGACATTTAGGGAGCATATTAAACTAAGCAGGGCAAAACCAAACTCTTGGTTCCCCTTCCCTGCCAATCCATTCACCAATACTGCTCCTCTTCCAGGCTTGCCTATGCTAGTAAACAGCAATCACCTAGTTGCACAATCCAAAATCAAGGAATTATCTTGAATTCTTCTAACTCCAATCCCCATATCCAGTTTATCAAGGTTTTCTTTATGGCCACAGTATATCCCCTGAATCAATCTCCTCCTTTCCATCTGTGCTACTGTTTACCCTAAACCAAACTACCACCACCTCTCTCCTGGCTATAGCAATACCCTAATAACTGGTCTCTCTACTTCCACCCCTGAATCCCTACTCTCAATTATCCTCAGAGCAGCCAGAATGATATTTTTTTAAACCATAAATCATCCCACCCTTCTCTGTTTAAAATACTCTGCAAACTTCTCATTGCTACAAAAATAAAACCTTAATTCTTTACCCCGGCTTACATATCCTGGAAATTGCCTAACTCACTGGCTACATCTCCCATTTTACCCTTTGCTTATTAGTTACGGTGGCCTTTCTGTTTCTTTTACATGTTGAGACTGGTCCTTTTTAAGGGCCTTTGCACTAGATGTTTATCCTCCCTGCTGTGAGTATCTCCCTGATATCTGTGTAGCACTGGCTCCTTATCATTCAGAATTTAGCTTAAATATCACTCATCTAAAATGCTCTCCTTGTGCCTGCCTTTGTAAAAAACTACCCAGACACTAGTTTTGTTCATTAGCTATTGCTACAACAATGCTGTGTAATAAATCACTCCAAAATTCAGCAGCAATACTTTATTTTTCTTGTTCACAGGTTTGTGGGGTCAGTAGGGACAATTTTACTTCAGGCTTCAGGTTGGAGTATTCAGTGTGCCAAATTCTGGTGCCCAATGGCTACCTGGGGCATACTTGTCTCATGGTAATCACAGGAGTTCAAGAGGCCAAATCAAACTACACAGCACATTTTTTTACGGGTGAGGGGGATACCAAATTACTTTATTTGAAAGAATGGTACAAATGAAAGAACTTGGTGGGTGATGATACAACTTATAGAAAAGGTAAAGTTAAAGCAACATGCGTGCACTGACATGATGACCACAGAAATCACTCTGTGGTTTTGGGGAAAATGGCATAAGGCTTAGCTCTAATCATCACTATTTCCCAGAGTATGCTTGCCAAAGAGATACTCTGCCAAGCCAGAATCTGGGGCCCCCGTCTTGTGCAAGTTGGTTACATAGTCACCCAATTCTTTGATGGATTTCACCGGCTCATTCAGGTGATGTGTCTCAATGATGTTACATAAGTGGGGATCGTTTTTGTCAGTGGCTAGTTTGTGCAGTTCCAATAGTGACTGATTCACTGTTTTTTCGGAGTGTAATGCACACTCCATTGTATTCAGCCTGCTCTCGATATCCTGAAGGAAAATTCAACCACCTCATTGGTTCTGCAGCTCCATAAGTTTCTCAGCATGTTCCCTCTCCTCATGAGATTGGTGAAGAAAATATTTGGCAAAGTTCTTCAAAGCCACATCATCATGGTCAAAGTAGCAAGACATTGACAGGTAGACATAAGAGGCGTAGAGCTCCAGGTTGAGCTGGCAGTTGATGGCGGCTTCTGAGTCCTGGTTGTAGTTCTGGCACACTTGCAACTGGCATGTGGGCATCTTGGTTGGTGGTTGAGAAGAAGAAGTTGCGACTGTGGGCCCTGGAGTGATTGCGGTAGGTGTGAGAGGTGATGGGGGCTACAGCCAGTTCCATTCAAGCATTGTTGAAGCAGGAAACCACAGTGACTCCCCATGAAGACTTAACACACAGCATATTAAAAATCTCTTCTATCATATCTGCTGACACTCCATTGGCCAAGGCAAGTCACTTGACAAAGTGCAACTTCAATGGGTTAGGAGATATATTTCATTCAGGTTCACATATTCAATAATGACAAAAAATTCATTGGCTAAGATGGTCTCATATTCCTGTTCCTAAACCAATCACTAGCAAAGGCAACAGTTACCATTAAACTGACCAACACACATTCTGTGGGATTCAAGATGTGGTGAAGCTTCCCCTGAAGTACATAGTTGTTTAGAGAAAGATAAACAAATTGAGGGCAGGGCTTTGCTAGAATGGAGTAAGAAGATAAAAGGATTTTGCTAGGCCAACTGTAAATTAACATCAGCAACTGTAAAACACCAAAGTCTTTTGTAGTGTGAATAATATAATCATGCTTCAGTTGATGGGATTGAAAAATATAAAGGAAAGGTCATTCTATAATAAGAGCTGTTCTCAAACAATTCTTTTATGGTGTTCCTGATATTCTGAGTTACTAGCTAGAAAGCTGGATTGGGTAAATCCTGTATGACCATTATAATCCAAATTCTAGTTTGCAAAGCAGATAAACAATGTAAGCACTCTCTGCTCAGAAAGAATTTTTAACAAGGATTATTTCTGTTTGGATATGAGCACTTGATATTTTATTAAGGAATGATGATCTCCAAGTTTGTCATTCTTTCTTTAGCATGAAGACCCTCTTAGGGTAGAACATATATAGTAGACCTCTTAGTTTCCATTACTGCTTGCCAGTAACAACTAGAATGGAACAGATAGATTCCCTTTCTCAAAATTTCACATCCTGGTAAAGTTGATTCTCAAGTGGAGCTCATCACTTTACCTATTTCATTGATGATCAGTCAAGGCCATATTTTTTTTGGCATATAGTTCTATATACCAGGTAAAATGTCTTTTTCAAGTTTCAGAGACTAATTAGTATGTAGTGGTTTCTGCCCTCTTCAGCCTGTCTGATAAGATCTTGCCTTCCATTTGTAGTCATAATGACTTTATGAAAAATTTATTTGATTGGTAATCTCAGATAAGAAGTTCACAAATTCCATCTTCACAGATTAATAAGTAATTGCATAAATTTCCACATGTAAAAAGCCTCATAATATTCATTCATTCATCCACTAATTCTTTCAAGAAATAATGAACAATTGGAATGATCCACTTTTCATTCATTCATCGATCGGTTATATCAAACTAAATCAGATTAAATTGAGACAAACCTTGAAAATATGAGGTTAAAGTACTAATTAGTAGAATAAATATTTAGCAATGACCTTGATGGAGGATATTTACTTGCTAGCTTCAGGATTTCTGAAGGATGTTCTTAGAAGTAATTTCAACTACTTCCCTTCTCAAAGGCGAGAAATGAAAACTTGGGAAATTATTGTGATTTTTTTTGGATTAATGCCTGAAATTTTAAAATCATGCAGAGATGCTATAGATATGATTTTGTTTAAGAGAGAAAACTTGCCTCTGGCAACAATTTCTGTCACAATTAGCATGCTTTGTGCCATTTTCTAAAGTGTAAACATGGTTCCACACTAGTGTACAGGACATAAAACCTTGTTAATAAGCATAGGAGGCAACAGTGGATGGCAAAATTTATGGGTAAAGCCATTGTCTTTAGACAATGGTGGAAAGATTTACAGGTTCCACTTCTGGTATCAATTAAAAAATATTTTTATTAAGAAATCTTCACACATATACAGTCCATACATGGTCGACAATCAATGGCTCACAACATCATCACACAGTTGTATAGCCATGATCATTTTTAGAACATTGCCATCACTCCAGGAAAAGAAATAAAAAGAAAAAAGAAAAAACTCATACATCCCATTCCCCTTACTATTCCCTCTCATTTACCATTACTATTTCAATCTACCCTATTTATTATATCCCTTATCCTCCCTATTATTTATTTAATTTTTATCCATTTTTTTTACTCATCTGTCCATATCCTGGATAAAAGGAGCATCAGACACAAGGTTTTCACAATCACACAGTCACATTGTAAAAGCTATATCATTACACAATTGTCTTCAAGAATCTACTGGAACACAGTACAACAGTTTCAGGAACTTCCCTCTAGCCACTCCAATGCACTATAAAGTAAAAAGGGATATTTATATAATGTATAAGAGTAACCTCCAGGATAACCTCTGTTTGAAATCTCTCAGCCACTGAGACTTTATTTTGTCTCATTTCTTTCTTCCCCATTTTGGTCAAAAAGGCTTTCTTAATCCCATGATGCTAGGTCCTGGCTCATCCCAGGAGTTCTGTCCCATGTTGCAAGGAAGATTTATACCTCTGGGATTCATGTCCCACATAGTGGGGAGGACAATGAGTTCACCTGTAGAGTTGGCTTAGAGAGAGAGAGGCCACATCAGAGCAACAAAGGAGATTCTCTGGGGGTGACTCCTATGCATAATTATAAGTAGGCTTAGTCTATCTTTTGCAGGAGTAAGTTTCATAGAGATGAACCCCAAGATTGAGGGCTCGGCCTATTGATTTGGTTGTCCCCACTGCTTGTGAGAATATCAGGAATTCTCCAAATGGGGAAGTGAGTATTTCCTGCTTTCTCCCCAGTCCCCCAAGGGGACTTTGCAAATACTTCTTTAGGCACTGCCCAAATTACTCTGGGATGTATCAGGGCATCACACCAACCTAGACAAAGCAACAAGATCTCATACCCTATTAAAGATTCCATGTACTAAACAGACCATACAAATTAAATTCCATCAACTAAACAGACCATACAAGTTAAATTAGGTAATGTGTTACCCAAAATATAAATTTTGCACCAATTAAATGCTTCTCCCTTTGGTCTCATACAGACATTGAATTTTTAAAATATGAACGATATCATTCTTTACTTTATATTCTGCCATGCCTTAATCCCATCCAGATCAGTTTCATTCATATCTCTAGTCAAAGTCTGATCCCTTTTTCAACTTTTTAAACAGTTCTTCTATGGGGTAGTGCTGACTTTTCATTGCTTCCAGTGTCTCATAAATACCCAAAGTTTCTGGGAATGACCAGGTTATATGCAAACAGCTCAGTATTTCAGAATTTAGAAATAGCAGTTACAACTCCTGAATATATGTGACTGCTGTATAATTTAGGACCGTTACAATAGGCCCCAACCTGATAACCCATGCCCTTGACTTCAGTTCACCTAGTTTTTATATTATAGTTAGTCCATATGAGTGAGGCAAGATAATTGTGCCATTTTGAAAGTATTAGGTACCCTGGAAAAGCCACATGTTAATCCTGATCCTATCTTGTGAGAGCAGCAGTTTCTTTTAATCTTGATTCAATACTGTAGTTTGGAAACTTTTAATCAGATTATCTTCACAGCGATGTGCCACACCCAATTGTGGGTGTGACCCTTTAATTAGATGGAGCTGTTACTCCACCCATTCCAGGTGGGTCTTGGGTAGTTTACTGGAATCCTTTAAAAGAGGAAACATTTTGTAGAAACAACAGAAATGACAGAAGCTTCAGATCTGACAGAGAGAGCAGATGTAGATACTTGGAGAACAGTTGCTTCAGAGACAGAGACATGAATGTTTGGAGATGCTTGGAGCCCAGCAGACATCACCATGAGATGTTAAGCAAGCCAGAATCTGGAGAGAACCAGGAGAGCCAAGCAATGAAAGCCAGCCTGAGAGGCAAAGTGAAGAACCCCCCAGGAACAGAGGTTGAAAGCATGGAGCCCAGGTGTAAGGGACCAGCAGATGCCAGCCATGTGACTGACAAAGATGTTCCTGACCCACTGACTTTCCTTAAATTAAGGTATCTTTCCCTGGATGCCTTAGTTTGGATATTTTTATGGGCTTAGAATTGTAAACTTGTTACTTATTAAATTTCCCTTTTTTTTTTTTAATACATGGGCAGGCACTGGGAATCAAACCCGGGTCCTCTGGCATGGCAGGCAAGCGTTCTTGCCTGCTGAGCCACCGTGGCCCTAAATTTCCCTTTTATGAAGCTGTTCCACTTCTGGTATATCACATTCCAGCAGCTTACAAAGTAATCCAATAATATTTGTCTTTTTGTTTCTCACATTTTGTTCAGCTTACAGTCTTTAAGTTTCATTCACTTTAGTTGCGTGCCTCAAAACTTCATTCCTTCTTGTGGCTTCTCAGTAGTCCATTGTATGTATATACCACAATTCCCCCTTTTTCTCCTCAGTTGTACCCTTAGACCACATCCATTCATTGTGAATAATGAACACTGCCGCCTTAAACACCAGTGTGCAAATGTTCATTCATGTTCCCACACTCAGTTCCTCCAGGTATATACTGAGCAACGGGGCTGCAGGATCATATGGCAGCCCCAGCCCTAGCCTCCTGTGGACCACCACACTGCCCTCCAAGGGGCTGCAGGATCATATGGCAGCCCCAGCCCTAGCCTCCTGTGGACCACCACACTGCCCTCCAAGGGGCTGCACCTCTCAGTTTCCCTACAGTGAATAGGTACATCTCTTTCTCCACATTTTCTCTAGCAGTTGTTTTACTCTGATCATTTTTAAACAGTTTTATTTGCACATCTCTATAATCCAGCCTAAGTAAATAAACATGCCTTCACCACCATAATCTATATGAAGATATTTTCTTTTCTTTCAACATAGAATCAGTACCTGTCCTCCGTGCCCCCTACCTGTTGACATTTAGTTTTGGCATAAAGCCTCTGTTACATTCAGTGGAAACATATCACAATGCACTGTTTACTATAGGCCCTAGTTTGCATTGATTGTACTTTTTCCTGCATATCATCCATTGTCAACACCATGCAATGTTGACATTCATTTGTTCTTTCTCCTGCAATAACATTTTTATATCTGTATATTTAATCAACATCATTGTTCACTTTAGGCATTCCTAAGTTATACCATCTCAGTCTTTATCCTTTATCTTTCCTTCTGGTTTCATATATGCCCCGAGTCCTTCTCCCTCAATCCTATTCATATTCAGTTTCATTCAGTATTTTTATATTGTTGTGTTATAATCAGGCAGTATTATGCTATCCATTTCTGAATTTTTAAAATCAGTCCGGTTGCACAATTTGTATTCCTTCACCACCAAGTGCCCAATCTCTATCCTCTTTCTATATCCTGATAACCTATGTTTTTAACTTCAACTCTCAAAATTCACTCATTCATATTAGTTCATATTAGTGAAACCATACAGTATTTGTCTGTTTGTTTCTGGCTAATTTCATTCAGGATAATGTCCTCAAGGTTCATCCACATTATTACATGCTTCATGACTTTATTCTTGTTACAGCTGCATAATATTCTGTTGTTTGTATATACCACAGTTTAGCCACTTGTCCATTGATGGACATTTGGGCTGTTTCCATCTCTTGGCATTCATAAATAATGCTGCTACAAACATTGGTGTACAAATGTGTTTGTGTCCTTACCTTCAGTTCCCCTGAAGGTATACCTAGTAATGGGATTGCTGAATCATATGGCAATTCTATACTTAGCTTCCTGAGGAACTGCCAAACTGCCTTCCAAAGCAGTTGTACCATTTGACATTCCCACCAATAGTGGATAAATGTGCCTTTTTTCCCACATCCTCTCCAGCACTTGTCATTTTCTGTTTTTTTTTTTTGATAATGGCCATTCTAGTGAGTGTCAGATGATATCTCATTGTAGTTTAATTTGCATTTCCATAATAGCCTGTGAATTTGAGCATCTTTTCATGTGTCTTTTAGCCATTTGTATTTCCTCTTTTATGAAGTGTCTCTTCATGCCTTTTGCCCATTTTTTATTTGGGTTGTTTCTCTTTTTTCTTATTGAGTTGAAGAATCTCATTAGATATTGTGATACTGAATCTTTATCTGAATAGTATTCCTATCCTTTGAAGTGTTTAGTACTCTTCTGTTCCTATCCTTTGAAGGGTTTTCATTAAGAAAGGATGTTGAATTTTGTTAAATGCCTTTTATGCATTAATCAATTATATAGATTATAATCCATATAATCTTCATATAGGTTATGATGGCAAAAGCAGGTGTATTTACAGCATAGGTTGCCTTTCTACTTTCCTGACAAAGTTCTTTGATTCCCAAAAGTGTTTAATTTTGAGGAGATCCCATTTATCTATTTATTTTTTCACTGCTCATGCTTTGGGTCTAAGGTCTAGGAAACGGCATCCTGTTACAAGATTTATAAGATATTTCCCTATGTTTTCTTCTAAAAGTTTTATGACATTAGCTCTAACATTTAGTTCTTTGATTCATTTTGAATTAATTTTTATATAGAGTATGAGATATGGATCCTCTTCCATACTTTTGCATATGGATGTCCAGTTCCCCAAACACCATTTATTGAAGAGGCTGCTCTGTCCCAGGTGGGTTGGCTTGAACACCTTATCAAAACTCAATTGTCCATAGGTGAGGACATCTATTTCTGAACACTCACTTTGATTCCATTGGTCAGTGTATTTATCTTTATGCCAGTACCATGCTGTTTTGACCACTGTAGCTGCATAATATGATTTTAAGTCAGGTAATGTGAGATCTCCTACTTCACTTTACTTTCTCAAGGTATTTTTAGCTATTCAGGCCACCCTGCCCTTCCAAATAAATTTGTTTATTGGTTTTTCTATTTCTGCAAAGTAAATTGTTGGGATTTTAATTGGTATTGCATTGAATTTATAGATCAATTTGGGTAGAATTGATATCTTAACTATATTTAGTCTTCCAACCTATGAACACAGTATGCCATTCCATTTTTTTAGGTCTCCCATGATTTCTTTTAGCAATTTCATGTCATTTTCTCTATATAGGTCTTTTGTATCCTTAGTTAAATTTATTCCTAAATATTTGATTCTTTTGGTTGGTATTGTAAATGGAATTTTTTTCTTAATTTCTTCCTAGGATTGCTCATCACTAGTGTATGGAAACACTACTGATTTTTTGGCATTGATCTCATATGCTGCCAGTTTGCAGGTACTTCTTAGCCCTAGTAGCTTTGCTGTAGATTATTCAGGATTTTCCACATATAGTATCACGCCACTTGAAAACAGTGAGAATTTTACTTCTTCCTTTCCAATTTGGATGCCTTTTCTTTCTTTCTTTTTTTTTTTGTCTAGTTGCTCTGGCTAGGACTTCCAGCACAATGTCGAATAACAATGGTTAAAATGGGCATCCTTGTCTTGTTTCTGATCTTAGAGGTAAAGATTTCAGTCTTTATCCATTAAGGATGATGTTAGCAGTGGGTTTTTCATATATTCCCTTTATAATTTTGAGGAAGTTCCCATCTGTTTCTATCCTTTGAAGAGGTATTATCAAGAAAGAATGTTGGACTCCTGGGTCAAGATGGCAGCTTAACAACGTGCGCGTTTTAGTTCGTCCTCCAGAACAACTACTAAATAACCAGAAACAGTACAGAACAGCTCCTGGGGACACGCCAGTGACCGGACACACAGCGTACCCCAGTCTGGACCAGCTGGACCGGCTGCGAGCCCCCCAGAACCATGAGTTCCCAAAGCTGCGGCGGCCAGCACCCCTCCCCCACAGACCACTGCCCAGAGGGGAAAGGAAAGGACTTTACCAGCAGCAGGGACTGGGCACAATCAAATGCCAATTGAGGAACTAATTAACAAATTCTGACTACTAAAAATAGGCCCCCAGCTTAGGTGAACCCGATCAAAGCAGAGGTTGCTCTATTTTGCCCTGGCACCAAGGGGGCAGGACTGACAGAAAAAGGGGGGGAAAAAAAAAGAAGGAAACAGAGGTTTTTGTGGCTGTGTATCTACAAAAGCTTGACTACCTCTGGATACAGCGGCAGGACTTTTCAGGCTGCAACTGCCCCAGGCATAGGCAGAAGTGAGCTCTTTTGGGAGCTTGTCTGGTGCCTGTGCCTTCCCCAGGGGAGGGGTGAAGCCCAACTCAGGTGGAAGCCCTCCCTCAAGGAATCAGACGCCAGGGCTTGGTAATTTGAAGCCATTAAAACCAGCCTAAAACCTCTTCTCTGTCTCCAGCAGGGAGAGTCTGCCAAAGTTAAAGGTACCGCATCATCTTATGCTGGTGGGACCTGCAGCCAGACAAGCGCCACACACAGGGCAGGATAAGAAAAGCAGAGTCCAGAGACTTCACAGGAAAGTCTTTCAACCTGCTGGGTCTCACCCTGAGGGAAAACCGACGCAGGTGATTCTTTCCTCTTGATAGGAGGCCAGTTTGGTCTGGGAAAATCGGGCTGGGGTCTATAACATCTAAGTAGACCCTCCTAAGTGTGTGTGTGTGTGGGGGGGAGCGGAAAGGCACCACACAAGCAGGGCAAGAAACAAGAAAACAAGAACTGAAAAATTCTCCTCTGTTAAACAAAACTTAAGCTAAAGGTCCAGATAAAGCTGAACAGAATGTCAAAGAACACATAGACAACAAATTCATCCAGCAAGAAAACCCTAGATAAAAGAAGTGAAAGCCATCTCAAGAATAAACTAATTAAGGTAATTAAATGCCTAGACACCAGCAAAAAATAACAAATCACACTAGGAAAATTGAAGATATGGCCCAGTCAAAGGAACAAACCAACAATTCAAATGACATACAGGAACTGAAACAATTAATTCAGAATGTACGAACACACATGGAAAACCTCATCAAAAACCAAGTCAATGAATTGAGAGAGGATATAAAGAAGGCAAGGAAAGAACAAAAAGAAGAAACTGAAATTCTGAAAAAACAAATCACAGAACTTATGGGAATGAAAGACACAGTAGAAGAGATGAAAAAAACAATGGAAACCTACAATGGTAGATTTTGAGAGACAGAACATAGGATTTCTAAACTGGAGGATGGAACATCTGAAATCTGACAAGAAACAGAAACTATAGGAAAAAAAATGAAAAAATATGAGCAGGGACTCAGGGAATTGAAAGACAATATGAAGTGCATGAATATATGTGTTGTGGGTGTCCCAGAAGGAGAAGAGAAGGGAAAAGGAGGAGAAAAACTAATGGAGGAAATTATCATTGAAAATTTCCCAACTCTTATGAAAGACTTAAAATTACAGATCCAAGAAGTGCAGCATACCCCAAAGAGAATAGATCCAAACAGACATACTCCAAGACATTTAATAATCAGAATGTCAGAGGTCAAAGAGAAAGAGAGGATCTTGAAAGCAGCAAGAGAAAAGCAATCCATCACGTACAAGGAAAGCCCAATAAGACTATGCACAGATCTCTCAGCAGAAACCATGGAGGCGAGAAGACAGTGGGATAATATATTTAAATTATTAAGAGAAAAACTGCCAACCAAAAATTCTATATCCAGCAAAATTGTCCTACAAAAATGAGGGAGAAATTAAAACATTTTCAGACAAAAAATCACAGAGAGAATTTGTGACCAAGAGACCGACTCTGCAAGAAATACTAAAGGGAACACTAGAGACAGATACAAAGACAGAAGAGAGAGGTGTGGAGAAGAGTGTGGAGAGGAAGACTATGAGTAAAGGTAAAAAGAAGGAAAATTAGATATGACATATAAAATCCAGAAGGCAAAATAGTAGAAGAAAGTACTACCCATGCAGTAATAACACTGAATGTTAATGGATTAAACTCTCCAATCAAAAGACATAGTCTGGCAGAATGGATTAAAAAACAGGACCCATCTATATGCTGTCTCTACTCAAAG